>PTEX01000287.1:416463-448764 GCA_003342815.1 Eudromia elegans
AAAAGGGAAGAAAAGGGAAGAAAAGGGAAGAAAAGGGAAGAAAAGGGAAGAAAAGGGAAGAAAAGGGAAGAAAAGGGAAGAAAAGGGAAGAAAAGAAAAGAAAAGAAAAGAAAAGAAAAGAAAAGGAAAGAAAAGGAAAGAAAAGGAAAGAAAAGGAAAGAAAAGGAAAGAAAAGAAAAGAAAAGAAAAGAAAAGAGAAAAGATAATAAATTCACATCTTGTGAAATAGAGGTCAGCAGAGTTACACTAGGAAGGACTTTGGACCAAGATACCTGGATTTTGATACTATGCTTTAAATAGTAAGAATATTTTCATCAGACAGGGAACTGTAAGAAATTTATAAATTCAAAAAAAAAGGGAAAAAAAAAGAAACAGTGCTGCTCCCCCGCAGCCTCCTAAAAATAGCAAATTACACACCTAATAAATGTATCAGCAGCCCATGAAATTGACAGCCTGAAATTGAGGAACAGACTGGTTTTGTTTGGAGAAATAGTCTTTAAGAGTGTGGAGGTGAATTAGAAAAATAGCCACTGACATTAAGAGCGCAAGATTAATTCGGCTGAGCTTTAATTGAGACAGCCTGAATGAGCCAGGCGACGCGCGCGAGGGCGCGGAGAGGATCCCGCCTCTGTCTGGCTCCGCGCACAGCCCGCCTCCTCGGCCGGCCGTGCCGCTGGAGCTCGGCTTTCACCGTTACATCACCAGAAAAGCCTCCCTTTGGCTGACGATTCCCTGGGAGCCAGCACTGATGCTCCACATATGGCTATGGATGCGGATGCAGCCGCCTTATGCAAATTAACCCTTGGGCTAATTGGGGCGGTCCTTTCTGTGGGATGGCTGTGAGAGGCCACCAAGATCTGGGGTGGAGCTCCAGGATGCCCCAGCTGGAATCTCACAGCACCCAACACCTCACCAAGGACAGTGAAGCCAGCCCAGCTTCCCAGTGCCAGTGGGAATGTCCACCGCCGATGGAGCACCAAGGAGCAGCTACGTCCCTCCGCTGGGCCACCATTGCACCCCGCTCAACCTGCCCCAACGAGGGCCCTGGAGGACAAGATGGAGTGGAGGATGGTTTTTATATTTCCAAACAGATCTGTATACTCTGCAAAACGCTGAAACCCTGCAAAACACTGAAATCCCGAAGCCTGTGAAAGCATTAAGCAGGCCATCCTGAGCATAAGCCTGGCTTGGGTTTCCTGGCTTAAACAAGCAAGTCCTTCTCATAAGCAAGGAGTAAGCTCTTCTACAGGCAATATTTCAAAAGCCTCGCTACTACTGAGTAAATAAATGTGTGTAGCAGATACAATAAACATTTTCTTCAGTTCTGAAATCAGATCTGCAGATCCCAAATCCCCCTGTGCTGTGCAGACTGTAATTACAGGATATGTTAAATTTTCTTTATAGCCAGCCCTGATGGTTGTTAAGTGACCGCACCGCCCAGTACAGCACCCCTCTCTGGTCTGCTACCATTCGTAATGAAAACCAGATGTTTGTTTAAAGTTAATAATCAATACAGCACTCATCCCGAGTCAAGTAGGGCTAAACATTTGCTTAGAGAAGCCACAGCAGAGCTGTGATAAGCAGAGGGTTGGTGCAGCACGCGGCTTCGGACCCTGCCGGAGCCTGAGATAAACCATTGAATTCCACAGAGCAAATGCTGAGGGGAGAGTCTGATCCAAGAGTAACTGAAGCAACTAAACTAAATGCAACCCCTGACCCCATCCAGAGCAGCCCCGAATGCGGACCGAGTGCCGCAGCCGTGCTCTGCGCCTGCTGCTTGCTCCTGGCGACGCAAGGAAAGGCAGCAGCAACGTGGCACCGCTGCGCTGGGACTCCTCGGGGCTGGGAAGCACCCTGGGGCGAGCTGCTCCCGCCGAGCAAGGGCCGTGAGGTGCCCTCCTCCAGCAGAGCATTCCTCGAGGAGGATGCAAGTCAGCAACCTGCTGCTCCATGCATCTGGGCAGATCGTCTTTGGCAAGGAGCAGGGTCTTCATTTCATGACCCACAGCATAATAGCACTCTCGATCATAGCAGGAACAGAGCTTATGAGACCAAAAACAGTGTACCTTAGGGGACCTCTTACAAGCATTGGTATCTGAACAGAATAGGATGGGTTCAAGGGAAAGAACACTGCAGAAAACCACAGTGCTGAGATGTGAGTACACTCTGATCAACCTAAAAGCAACGTGAGCTGGTGGAGGAGAGGGCACCCAGCGCCTTGGAGGATCATGTTCAACGGGGTCCAAGTTTTCTGATCCATCTTTTTAAATCTCAAAGTACACAATAAATGGGATAATTGGCCACTGGGTTGGGGAGTGATACAGACTGGTGGGGTAATTGTTTTGACACTTTGGCCCACATGTGTTATCACAGCTGACAATGTTAGACCCTTCATTTTCGTGGGAGGATCAGGAGGCAAATGAGGAACTCTGGTGGAAACCTCCAAGTGGAGGCAACTTTGGCTAAACTGCTGTGCCCCTTTCCATCGGCACATTCCTGGTGGGCTCAGAGCCGTCTCACTCAGTTGAAACATGCTTTGAAAATTAATAATGAGAGAATTACATGCTCCCATAGCACCCATACTGTTCATTGCTTGCAGATAACAAGATTGTCTCAGCTTTTAAGTTTCGTCTGTTGTGGGTGTAAATGCTTCATAGCCGGCTGAGTTATTTTTCTTTACTGTTCGCCATTCAGCAGCACCTCTGTTCAAGGACCCCAGCATCCAAGCCAGGAGCAGAAGCAAGGCAAGGTGACTGAGCTGCACCTTCCCCCTTTGTGCTTCCACCTCTCATGTACGTACAAATCCAGGATCCTCCACGCCTTTTTATGTATTGCAATACCACGAGAGGACAAGTGAATATGAGAGTCCTAAGAGGAAACATTTTGCCGTGTGAGGGCTTCTTATTTAGCCTGCTTCTTTTTGGTGGCCTTTAACAGCAATTTAACAAAAACGTGGCTACAGCATAATCCATTGCCAAAAGTTACGTATCCAAACACTGGCATAAAATGACTTAAACTCAAAATTATAGGCTTTTACTAGGGAAGCTGACTAATAAAATGACAAGAAGAAATGATGCTGAAATGCATGTGATTCTTAGAATCATAGAAACTTTAGTTAAAAGGGACCTCTAGAGGTCATCTAGTCAGACTACCCATTTAAAGCAAGACTAGCTCAAAAATGTGCTGTCACTGAATTTCATTATATGAACTGTGTGTTTGCTTCATCCACAATTTTCTTTTCTTTTTCCCATTTTCTATTTTCAGTCCCTTTTCAAGAACTCTGAATTTGGTCCCATGCAAGATCTACTCTTTTAACTCCTCTTAACTCTCATTATTAGGCCAAACAGTTTCCATGGAAATATCTGTGCAGAGAAAATGGGCAGGCACCAAACCCTTTTCAGCCTTTTCTAACCTAAATAAAAGGCTTTTCTTCCCTTCTGCAGGACAGCTACTTAGCTGAGATGATCTCTCCACTGCCTCTTGCAACGGGGTCTCGGCTGCATACGAACCACAAGCCAAGGAAAGACAACCTGAGAATTGCAATTCACAGGGTGCCAGGCAGTTTACCAGTTTCACTTTTTTATTGTTCAAGGGCAGAAAGGGAAGCAGAGGAAATCAGAAGCTCACATGCCAGTTCCAGTTCTGCGTAGTGCTGAGTTGTTAACTTCCCTTCTTGCCCGGCACAGAAATCCCCAAGTTAAAGTACTCATTTAGAGTTACCCAGAAAAGCCGAAGATAGATTTGGATCCTGTTGAAAGCCACTGTTTTGTAGCAAGCCAGAGCCAACCCTCTTGGCTTTAAGAAGAAAAAAAACTCTGTTCCACTTAAAACAGGTTCAGTAAATGATCTGTGACCAAAAACAAAACCAAGTACCAAAAGCTGGTTAAAACTCCCTATCTCACCTCCAAATTAAATGAATTTGACCTGCACCTCATGCACACCAAAGCATTCCTAGAGCTCTGTGGATTATGAAAATATCAAAAAAGCCATTCTATTAAAAAAACAATCTATTTGAATTTATACTAATAGTGAGTTTTACTGAAGAGGATTTGTCTACATTCCTGAACCATACCAGGTCTACTGAACTGCCATATCCACTTAGCATAATGCATCCTTTATTTTTCCCAGTATGACCAGAATCCAGCATGGAAAAGTCAAAACATGGCTACGGGCAAAGCCAAAAGACCCAAGCTTTTCTAAAGCCATGGATCAACCCTACACGGTTAAGTTGTACTCCATCTTTAGTCTGCAAGGACAGCAGAAGCTCCCACAGACCTTTGAGCTCCTCAGTTTTCTCTGGGGCTGTTTCCTCCCGCTGAACTTGCCGTGGGCACCCAGCCCTCTGCAGCTCCCGTCCCGGCGTGGTGGGGCAGCTGTGACGTGGCCAGCCCCAGCAAGCTGATGGCCAGCACGCACACGCAGGGCTGGTGCTCACAGCAAGCCTGTGGCGGGCCCAAGGAGCCCGCAAGGTCCCTGCGTGCTTGGAGCACAGAGATGACCTCCCCACGAGCCTCCTCCATGGGCTTTCCAACCTGGGCTCCCTTTGGAAGGTGTTCTGTTAAAACACATCAGCACTGGCTGGCCGGAGGTGAAGGAGCCAAACTCCGCAGTGAGCTGCCCAGGCGACTGCAGCTCTCAAGTCCGTGTTAGGCTCCCCTCACACTGCCAGGCTTCCAGAGCAGCAGCCTGAAGACCGGTCTGCAGATCCATAACCTTGGGGCTTCCTTCGATGACTTCTGGCTGCGCTTCTGCCGTGCCCAGCTTCCCTGTAAAAGCACTGTAAAAGCAAGGCTCTGCTGTTCAAGTGACATTACTGTGCTGGAAACCTCTGCACTGGCACTGCCCCTCCTGCTGTCCTCAGGACTAAGTTCAGGACTAGGCAGGGAAGCCAAGGTCCCCTGGCAGGGGGGTGCATCCTCAGGGCTGGGCAAAGGCCCACTGCCCCTCAGCAAGTGTCTGGAAGCTCCTGGCCCCAGCATGGCCTTGAGCATCTCTCAGCTCACAGGCCTGGGCACAACAGCCAAACCACCAGCGAGGCAGGACTTGGTCTCCCGCCGCGCTGCTTGGCGTTCCCCATTAGCTAGGTTAGGTATCTCCCGTCTCCGCAGCTGCCCGTGCCCAGCAGCCCCCACACGTTGCGTGCAGGTGCCTGGAGGCAGTGCCCGCTTCCGAGCGGCCGAGTCAGGCGCACCACAGCGCTTGGAAAGAGCAGCCCGCTCGCTGCCCCTGCGCCAGTAACGCCCGCCCCCGGGCCGAGCGTCTCCTGGGCACCGTGTGGCTGGATACATCAGTTCTTGTGTGTTCTCATCCAAATCTGCCACTGGGAGAGATACTGCTTTTCTTTTCTTCTTTTTTTTTTTTTTCCTTTTTTTTTTTTYCTAGCTTTGCAAGGAATCTGGTTCGTCACTCTCTGCTGTCTTGGCATCTTCCAAGCAAAAGCTGACACTGAGGAATAGACCTTCATTTTCAGAATAATAAATGAAAATACATTTTTGCTGCAGCCTTCCAATCTACACAGGCGACACTGTCAAAACGCTCTGAACTTTTTTTGGAAGCAGCAGATGACTACAGCTGGTTAGCACAATTATAGCTGTTGTGTAATGCTTGGATCCTCTGTTGTTTCATTCATTCTATTCATCAAATCCTGCCTTATGCTGTGGGAGAAGATCTGCCTGATGGTAAATTTACATTTTTTCCTATGTTGCTGTTATTTTTCATAGTTAAAGGAACACTGGCAAGTGACACATCACTTTTTTATGTCATTTCAAAAGTTGTTTACCCCGTAATTTACAGTATCCTCTTAGAAGCCATAAGAATAGAGAGCTTGAGCAATCTGGCCTTTCCTCACTCTGGTATATTGATTTTTTTTTTTTCACTGTGGCTGGAAGAAGCTCATTCTGGAAGAAGACACTTTCTTCCTAGAGTGGATTGCAGGAGACCGAAGGATGGGGAAGCTACTGGTTTCTCAGCACTGGCGGAGATGGGTGCGTGCTGCTCAAAAGCTCCCACCGCGCTGCAGGCCACCGTGGTGGATCCATGCGGCCATGAGGGATGCCCGAAGAGAGGAGAAGACCCACCAGAAGCACTGCTGTGAGCAGAAGGACACGCCAAGCAGACCATGCCCTTCTTTCAGCTAGACAGCCTCTGCAAATCCCTGGTAAAGGCACTAACTCTCCAGGAGCCCCTCAGGAGCCTGAGAGGACCCCTCACGGTCCCAAGCAAGACCCCTCAGCATGGCGCTGCACATATCACTGGTTTATAGTGTGTCGTATTAGACGTATTATATCGAAATGGAATCACAACAGTAAAACAACGGCTGGTGACGATGCAGTCCTTCAGCATTTACTCCCTGTGAATGTTAACTTTTTTGGTTGGAAAGTTTCTCTAAAAGCTTTGCTGTCATTGGGATTTCTGGATTTTTTTTCTTTGACATAGAAAACCAAATCGTGCTCAATTTTCAAAATCAAAACTTTTTATCCTTGTCTTCAACGCGCACATTTCTGGGAATTTTAAGCAATAGGATTTTGTGCCTCATATTTTTTCCACTGAAAAAAAAAGTGAAGGAGTATGTGAAAACTCGTGAATTTTAAAGATTATTTTGCTATTGACTAATAATAAAATCAAGTAAAAACAAAATGAGGGTGTGGAACTAGAGGAGAAAAAAAAGGGAAGGAATACAGTTTACAGATGCTGCTCCTTATTTTTTCTTCCTCTTTTTTGTGCTCATGTATTAAAAATAAACAAACGAGCCAAAAATAAGATAGAAATGTTTGTGTTTCTGTAGCTCCCCTCTATGTGATTTTCTTTCATGTTTCTTCTGTTTCTTTCTTGTCATTGTGCAATCCGCAAGGCTGTAGGCTCAAAATGCATTTGGGTAATTAGATTAGTGAGAAAACAGCAGAGTTTCATTAACATGGAACAGAAAGTGTCTTCAAAGAGGGGCAGCGTTTTCACACAAGCCCGGGGTGGGGAGAAGCCCGTGTCACTGAGCATCAGGCCTTCCGTGCCGGAGGACCGGCGAGCAACTGATGCAGCCTCCGGATCCAAACTGCACCTCGCTGCGCCGCACGAAGCAGTTGTCCTCCTTAGTGAGAAAAAGTCACCAGCAGCATTCCCGAGTTCGCTGTAATAAAGATTATTTATGCACCATGACTGCTAAGTGCTACTAAACACAAAAACAAATGACACTATAGTCTCAGACCACTAAATTTGTCTCTTTGCTGTGCATATCCTTTGCTTTCCCTTTGGCTGCCTTTTTGTTAGCTGTAAATTGCATAATTCATTCTGCCTGTTGTTTTATAGTGTTGTGGTGAAAATCAGATTTATCATCATTAAATATTGTTATCACTGTTTACACAATGACGCAAACTGTCTGAAATGTGTCTCAGGCTCAGCGCTGACATCTAACCTCAGGAGAAGATGGGACTCTCCAGACCAACCCAGACCCCAGCCCACAAGCCAAGCGGTTGGGCCAGGATCAGCGAAAACTACAGTAATCCTGAAAGCTGGAGTAGAGTTGTTATATATTTAGGTAAGGTTAAAAGGCAAAGGTGCAATGCATAATTGTCAAGAAAAGGTCTATTTAGGGCTTTTCATATTGCCAGCTAACATAGATGGTTTCTTCCCCTCAAAACAAACAGAAACTGAAGACATTTTAGAAATAAGGATGGGGCACTATGAGGGTGACAAAAAGTTCATTTTTCCCTCTGCTTCCTGTGCTCTGCTGAGTGTCTACCAGGATATAAAGGCCTTTTCGTTTGCTTATTTTGCAGGCCTATATGCCGGTGCCCTGCTCGCTGTGCTCCAGCAGTTTGCCACACCTTTCCCTCCCCAATTCAAGATCCTAGAAACCTGCTATGGTGAAAGTGGCACTGTGTGGGTCAGCCCCACACCAGGAACCGCGAGGCGCTGGAGTGACAGGTCAGGAGACAGGACCAAGTTGCTGCCCCTGAAATCCGCCTTGGGCCTCGCTGGGCCCTGGTGGCCCCCGGGACGTTTGGATCAGGCTGGCTCATGCCGCAGCAGGATTAGCGGGTCTCGAGGAGAGGCGCGAGGCGCTGAGCCGGCCGCCTCGCAGGACTCTCTCTGCTCTCGCTGCTTCATAATAATGTCATCATGGAAGATTAAGATGTTGCAACTTGGCAAAGACCAGTGATAGTGCAATAAATCCCTTTGTTGGGGTATTTCCTCTCACTGGTTATCTGCCTGGCCAGTTCAGGCAGGTCTGAAATTAATTTGAACATTCTTTTAGGCACTTATCTCCCTGAAGTGAGATTTCCTGGGAATCTTCAGGGAAGGAATGAAAACAGAAGAAATACAGCTAAATCCCGGCACTTAAGACCTGAACCCACTCTCATTAATGCTCTCGGTGTAAATCAGGAGGAATTCCAATTTCATCGGGGGAATTATGCTAGTGATATACTGTCAGGGAGAGGACACTCAGGTGTGAGTCCTCTTACTGACGTTCCCTTTATTCGTTTTTTCAAAAAGAGGCCCAGATCCTGCAAGTAGCTACACTTAACTTCCAGGATATTAAAGGTCTCAGGACAGACAGATAGGATAGTAGGAGAAATATGATCACTCGCATGCTTGCACTTTACTGCGTAGGCAGAGTCTTCAGAATCAGGACATAATCACTTTAGAGGGGAATTACTGACAGAGCCAAATATTAAATAAAAAAAGAAAAACCCTTGGTAAATATTACGAATAGTCAGTCCAAATTAACTAATTTGGAAACAGCTTCTATTCAGGGAAAAACTTTTTCATTATTATTATTTTTGAAGGGATGAGGGGTGGCCTTGTCACGTTTTAACAAGCAGAATTTACTCCTTAAGTCTGACACGTCTAAAATGACCACGATTTGTCATACCTAATAAGAAGTAAGCGACAAGGACTGAAGGGAGGGGAGAGCACAGCACAGCAACAGATACAGAGTGAAATGCCATCGTGGAGAAAACTATCTCCCGATGAATACAACCAGCTGGGTGTCTGGATGCTTTGTAAAATTTTATTGTGAAATGCACAGATGATGAACACAGCTGCAAAACATCAGGAGTGTTTATCATGATCTCCCAGAGTGTTCTGGGTGTGTTCCCCTTTGACACTATTTATGTAGGCTTAACCTAAACTGATTTCAATGGAGACATCGAAATTGTTTCAAGGTGCATCCTATTATATTCAGGGTAAGCTTGTGGTTTAAGGTTACTCTTCCCCATCTTATGTGGTTTTTATCAGCATGCAAAGGACAACAGAATGAAGAAGTAGTTGATAGCATCTAGCTAACCGGCTGCTGCTGCTGCTGCTGGAGCAAATAAAAAGATGTTATTGGCACAAACACAAGTATTAAAAAGGGGATTAAACACATTTCTGGGATGGAATTCAGGCTTAAAAATAAGTAATCCATCCCTCTGTGCCTAAATACTAGAATAGTCTTCAAGCAATGGGCCCAACCTTTCTAAATATTACTTATTTTACCTGAATTCAGGTCCATTTTAGCCTTCACATAGTGCTTGTGCAATATGAGAATAATGTGACTGAGAGTTGATTTTGGTATGCACTGTATCTTATCTACCTGCGGTCCCATAGGCTCATATACAATCATATGCATCCCATAACGTGTTGTAGGTTTCTAATTCAATCAGATTGCAAGCATAAATGCTAGCATGACTGTGACCAAGCATGTTATATTTACAAGTAGTAGACAACATAAGAGGCTGCTCCCAACCTCACTAGCTTTACGAAGTCTGGTTTTCTGTATGTACCACACTTCCTGATTTTGGCAGGCAGCGAAAGCATCAAAATACTCCTAAGGAAGCTGATTTTGCAAGCTGCAGCTGATGGTGAGGGAAGAAGAATATAAGCCAAGAATAGATACTGATAGACATCTATCTGAATATAAATTTTGGTTTAAGAGTTAAAGAAATGACTTGTGAAATGTTGTAGTTGGCAAAAGAAATGGTACATGCAAATACTGAGAAGTTAAAAGCTCAGTTATAATTATAATTAAACTACATTTTTGAAATAAAAAAAAAATGTAATTAATCCGTGGTTCAAATATTTACTTAAATAAATATTAACAAGGTTGATCTGCATATAGAGGGTTTGCCTTGAAACCACCCCTTCCCTTACTAAGACCTTATGACAGTTTTATTTAGTCTCCATTATGCCTTTACAAGCAGTTTGTTGAAAATGGGGTCTTACATAACTATGAAATCCCTGTAGCACGGTCACAGTTGCAGTGCTAGATTTTAAAAATTAGGGAGTACTGGGAGAGACACTGTTTGTCATCACCAAGCCAGGCCACAAAGTTGTTCGGATTGAGCTGTTTACACTGCACTTACGTGACATTTTTGTTCCTCTGAGGATGACAAATGGCTTAACAAAAGCCCTTGCACCTATTTTTTTTTTTCACATAGGGAACTGAAATGCTGAAAATGGAAAGATTTAGCAAAAGCAGTTTATTACAAAGTTAGGAACAGCAGTCCCATCTTCCAAATACATTCTCCTACTCAATCAACAGGGAAGATTGGTTCCCAGACTTAAGAAAACGAAATGTTCTCCTTGTTCTTCCAGGGTTGTTCAGAGAAGGAATTTCAGTTCTCTAGGTATTGTGAATGACCCCTATTGAAGGGAAAAGCAGCATTGCCGGGAAAACCTCACTCCGACTCAGAGCCAGTATAATGTGGAGCAGCTTTAGACACTGTTAGACCATTTTGGTAACCAGTCCCTTGCAAGTCAGGTGCCAGTTTGGCTGGTCCCAGAGCTACATCCAAAGTTTATTGACTTCAGTAGACTACAGAGTGAGCTTCACTTCTCCTTCCTATCTGCTTGCAGTAGTTGTAATGAGCACAGGGCAATAAAAAGTAAGCTCCTGGTTTTGCTTCAAACCCTTCTATTAAAGAAGCGTAAATGTTTCAGTGCAAGAGAAGTATTTTTGTACCGTCATAACTGATATATTGCACTTCTGTCTTTGCAAAGTTTTTTGCAAAGCCAAGTATTCCCTGGACCCAAGCAGCCCTAATCACAATCAGATTTTGCATTTATTTGCACTTCTGTCTTTTGAAAGGAGGAGCCCTTATTGATAGTAGCCCTGCTATTTGCATTTGGAATTCGCTTCTGGACTGAAAAACTTCTGTGCCAAGACTCAGCCAGGAGTGAACTTTATGATCGTGTTATCAACTCTGAACAGGGGAGATTAAGCAACAGCCGCTGAGGTGGTAACAGCTTTTAAACTTTATCAGAATAAGTTGCCCACTCCTCTGTATTGTTTTCCTGCAGACCTAATCTGTCATATTTTAATGTTTTCCCTGTGTACCTACCAATGAACAACTGTGTAGCATTATTTGTAAAACAGCTCTGTCCTGAAACATGATAGTGCATGAACTCGACCTGATAATTTATGAACTCACAGCTAAGCAAGAAACAGTTCCCCTGCAGCCCGGGGAAAATGTACAGTAACATGTTAAATTTTTTTTTTTTTTTCTTTTTTTTTCACGTAAAATCATATTGCCATTCAGGTTTGTGGCTTTCTTAAATGTGGTTGTGCTCAGAGGAATAACTATAAAAATGACACACTTTCACTCAATGGATCTGCTGTCTTCTGCAGGAAATTTGACTCAGATATGTTTCATTTACTGACAAAAAATAATACCTTGCTTTCCTATTTTCTACTCTGTTAGCAGCTTAGAAATTGTGCAGCCCTGGGAAATGTAGCCAGCTCTCCTCTGGTTCATGCACCATCAACAGTGTTGGTAGTTAGTTTGAATCACTGAGTTTTGATTGCCTGTGCAAAGAGTTTGACTTTCATATCCAGGCTTGGATCTGCTGAGCTATTGGCCAGAAAAACTGGGCCACATTCTCCACTGATACACAACTCCCTTGACTGCAGCTAGAAATTTGACTCTCTATCTTTACACTTCTGAACTGAATGACCTCAACCATTGATCTCTGCTCAATGACAAAAATATCAGGCCACCCGGTGACTTCTTGCTGGTGTACTTTTCAATGCAGGGACAAAAATTGTGCCTCCTGAGTGGCAATGCTGGTTCCTCGAGCTGGGAAGCCTTGCACTGGACACACTGCACAGGCAGCTGGTCCTGGGCATGGAGCAGGGGATGCAGCACATCCCATGACATCCAGCAAGGTGGTCCGGCTCCATGCATGGTCCACCGCAGACTGCAGTTGTGCTGTGGCCAATACACTCAGGCTGAGTGTGTATTTCTGATCTTGATAATGAGAAACTGCTTGATAAGAAACCACGGCATTCAAGCTCTAGTTCCTGACAGGGTACAAGCTCCTAGCAGACCCCAGCTTCAATAAAACCCCTAAGCCACTTGCTTTGCCTGCTGGTAGGTTGTCCAGATGGCAAATGCTGATGTATAATCAGTCTCTGCCCACAAAACAAACAAACAAACAAAATTTTCCTTGATCTTATTAGCAGAACTACTCGATGGTGTGGACACAGGATCGCTCCTAAGTAGGCCGGATAACTGCCCTCAAGCCACAAGTTCTCCCTGTTCATATTCACCTTTCCAATCAGGGCATCTTTCAGATACATCTGCCTCCCACTCGTCTATTTTTAGAAGGGCTTAGCCAACAGGTGGACGGTTCTGCCAGTGCATTTCATCTGGTCCTGAGTCGTTTTGTTTACAATGCCAGAGCAATTCAAAATGAAATTATCCCTCCAAACAATTTCCAGACTACATGATCTTCTAGATCCAAATCAAAGCCATGCTGTCACCCAGCCATCCAGCTGTTTGTTTGCAGCATTTGAAATAAGCATCCTGAAGGCAGACAGTAAAGCTTTCAAGTGCGTTTGTTGTTCACTCTGAGAGATGATGAAGCAACAATTGCCTCACATTTTCCAACCAAAACAAAGCAGGAAGCTCCCATCCTGATGGTCTGAGTTACAGGAAGGGCAGTTCTGCATGAAAATTCACATTTGTTGCAAGCAAATACACTTGGCGCAGGAGTGTTTTGCCCAGAGGATACAATGTGCTGACTATGAAAAGCTGAGAGACGATAGCACCCCGTGAAGCAAAGGTCTGGTATTGATGATTTCCAAACACCTTTGCAAACTGTAAAAGTTATTACAATTCTTGTGTGTAACATATGTGTGCCTATGCAGATACACCCTCATGGACTCAGTCATCAAAATAATGCCCAGTCTAAAATTTTTTCTTTCCCTTGTTTTCCTGCAATGTTTGACATTAAAAAAAAGTCTTAGGAAGCTAATGCCACTTCTCCACAATATTTCATTAAGACAAATGGGATGTATTTCCATCACTTATCATAAGATCAACACTGCAGTCAACCTAGTGCTAGCTTACTTATTGTCAGCCAGGGGATGGATGATGTTAAGTGCCTTCCTTAACAGGGATGACTCCTTAACAAAGGATCTACCCACAGACTGATGTATCCATCCTCAATTTTTGTCTGCCTGTCCATCAGCTTTTGTCAATCAACTAATTTTGGTCACATGCAAAATGGTTTTGCCCAGGCTGATCCAGTGACAATGGTAAAATAATAATAATAAATGTAGTAATTTGTAACCACTTGCTGGAGTGATTTTCTTTGCTGGATGTTGAAGTGTTGAGCATGATTCCGTGATCCTTCCGTACAGCCCAGAACCAGACCCAAAATGGCCATAGCATTACGGCTTTGCACTGAAGTCATGAAGGAGCGCAAGGAAGAGCCTTGCCCGGGTCTGCTCCGAGGCTCCCACTCAATATTTACTGCAGCAGTTGCAGGACACGCAGCCCTCACTGGCAGGGGAGTCTGCATTAGCGACGCTGTGACCATCACACTGATAAGCCCCAACCTGGTGGTGTTTGTACTTCTCAGTCACCTTTATTTGTTTAAGAGGCCGGACAAGGCAAACACTTGTGATGCCTTGTTTATTCTGCGGCTTTCACTGGAGCATATTAAACTCATCATTACTTCATATAAGCTGCAGATAGGCATTTTTTTGCTGGCAAGTGTTGACAGTAAGTAACAGACACTCTGCCGCAAGGTAACATGTTTATACACCAGTGCGAATGCCTGGTGGGTTTTATCCCTGTAAAACTATCACAGATAAAGAAGCTACTATCAGATAAGTCACTATAATAAATGGCCACAATTAGTGCTCTGCTGATGAGACTACTCGGTGGTCTCTCTGCTCTGCTTTGGACAAACCCCAGGCTCAGTTTGCTTAGTATAAATGGAGACAAGGGCCATTTAAAATAACATCAGCCTCTCTTGATTTCTGGGGGTGTTTTGCCAAAATACCACTGTTTAATGAATGGAAATCTCCCTGTATTTATCTTCAGAGAGCTTACAAATGGGAAAATCAAACCAGACATAAAATAAAGACGTCTATTTACTCCCTCCTCCCCACAACACACACACTTTGTGTCTACGTGCAGGTTTTCCCCGTTTCCAAACTTCCATTATTCAGCCGTAGTTTTTAGTCCCAGCTTGCGTTAGCCCTCGCCAGTCCTTCCCTTTGGACACCACCGGGAGCAGCAGCAAGAGGGTCAGCCCTGAGCACCGCACGGCCACACACAGGGACAGCCGTGCAGGCACCCCGGGATGGCATATTTCCCAGGGGAAAGCTGCTACCCGCGCTCAGACTCCTACCAAACCTTGGTACGTGGTACGGTGGCAAAGGGCTTGATGCATCTTTATGTGACTCTCTATATCCTTCTTTTCTGATGGTTAATCAGCATAAGAAAAACAAACTATCGAAAAATGCTGCTTTGATATTACTTCTTGTGGCTTTGTACTCTGCTCAGGGCCCCTTTGAAGTTGCTGAGGAGGCTCCCATGGACAGACAACTCTCTGGATCAGGTTCTTTTCACTGAATTGCCAAACATCTCATGAAAACACAGACCCGTGGCTTAAGCCTTTCCAACCTCCATCCTGCCTTTGCAGGCAAGAGCACCGGGGAATTAGGAGAAACTGAAGGAGCCCTCAACCCCAGGGCTGCAGAGAGCTGAGCTCCAGCCAGAGCTGACCCATGCCCACCGGTGTGCCCCAGCACTAAAAATACCCATTCCCAAATTGGACTTGGGAGATCTGGGCCACAGGGGTGAGAAGAGGCTTCTCCATGAGCTACTGTGCAGCTCTGCTGCTCTTCATTAGCAGCCCTTGTTTGCAGAGGACGCTCATGTTGCTTCATGCAGTGGTCTAAAAATCACTGTTTTAAAGGCATCTCTGTCAACATACAGTCAGATCTCATTACAGACGGGACTCCGAAATGAAAGCCTATTATTTAAGCTCTTTGCTGAAAAGATCTTTAAAAGATGTTTGTATTTCTGCAGAGTCTAGTCCCTTATAGAATGACATGTATTTACAACGGACTTCTCTTACAGGTAAATGTGCGTGTATGTATACACCCATATTCGTAAATATATACATATGAATGTGCTGGAAGAATTTTCCAACATACTTTTACAGTCACTAAAATAATGATAATAGAAAAGCTCAAAAGGAATGGTTGTAAAACACAGGCAATAATCCTCTCCAGTTATTTTTCATCTGTAAATACAATTCTGTTTACATAGTGTCAAAATGGCACCATCGAGCACCACTGAAGGTGTCTTCGGATCCACCTTCTATCCTCTTCTCAAATATCTCATATCTCACATGAGATCTCAATCTCACAATTGACTAGTGGAAAATGCTCTTGCGTAAAAGTATGCTCCTACTGGGGTTTACGCTTTGACTTGATTTAGTGTTTCCTAATAATAGTTTCGGGCAAATTGCGCTGAGCAGTAGAGGAATCCCCGCATATACACCCCACCCCAGGAATGAGACGCTTGTGTGCGCTAGGATTTATGATAGTTCTTTGTATTCCCATTGCCAGAATATCTCATAAACTCAGAAAAGTTATGCAGGCATCGGTGTGTTTACCCTTTCATGAGCTTAAAGCTGATTTATTTGACCTTTGAAAATTAGGATAATACTTCTTGTTGAAAACGTTACGGATTCCAGATTAAAGGAAGACTGTTAAGCGGTTTGACGCCTAAATCTGAATTACTTTTAAGTATTTTAATATGAGGGTTGTGCTCACTTAATTCAGTTGAAAGTAAGTATATGACGTCTGCCCATCTATGCATTCTAACGTACACATGTGTTCATGCAGCCGTTTGTGCCCGTGTGCCCTGGGGTTTCACAGTGTTATAGCTGTTCTGGTGAGACAAGTCACTATAGTAAGCTCCTCCTGTGTAAAGCTGTGTTCGAGACACTGCGAAAAAAATCTATATGGGGCTCTTCCCCAGAATGGAAATGCTAAATATTTCAGCATAACTACATAGATAGGAATTTCATTCTTAAAAAAAAGGTAGGGCCTTAGAGCAGAGCAAGTGGTTTCTCCATAGTGATTTGTCCACACGTGCAACTATTTGGTGTTTCACATTCATGAACGGGTTATGCTCGTGTGGTAGAATTCTCCTCTGCATTTGCTATTTGCAAAGATTTACATTTTTCCTTTAGTGCCCCTGGACCTGCAGAGCATTTTCAAGCCATTGCATTGAGCAAGTCTGCAAGAGTTGGAAATGGCAGCTTTGCAGAGCGCATTGCACTGCTTCTGGTCCATAAAGGATATAATTAGTCAGTATAGTGCAAATCACAAACATAAAAATTCATTTCCTCTGCCAGTTATCTTCAGGTAGCCAAGCTTCAAGGCCATTTTTTGATTTCGTGCCCCTCACAATCATTCAAAAGAACTCACTAATTCAAAAAGCAAGAAAATAGGAAAACTCAATTAACGTCCCCCCGCCCTGACCCAGAGGTTGGCTGGGGTCCTATAGGTATGAAAGATCTGAAGTCACAACAATGTCCACTGGACTTGAGATGAAAAAGATATAATTTCTAAAAGTGCAGAGTTTTCCACTTCTTCATTGCAAGGAACACAGGATATTTAAAAGGAATGAAGCAGGACAGACATCGAAGTTGTTAAGAGAAAAAAAAAATCTATATTTTAATTGATGGAATGAGAGAAGGTTTTTTTTACATCTCCTTTTCCATTCTTGTCATTCTACTTTTTTTTTTTAATTTGACATAAGTATTGCTGAGTCAGCTTTCTGCAAAGCCACATTTTAGTAAATTAAACAACTGCTAAATATAACTCTAGAAATTAAAATAGCTGTAGCATTTCTCCTCAAATCACAGCTCAGGAAAACATCATTCACCTTAATGGAGAACCACTGTAATGGGGCAAGAAGCAACTTGGAAGGAGGAGCCGGGGAAGATGGGAAGACGTGGTTCAAGTTCTCTTCATATTTTCTTAGGAAATAAAACTATCTTTACACAAGTAACTCACACAGGTCTAGCCAGGTCTACATACTTTCAGACTAGACTTCTTTCAACCTTTCCTCTTTTCTCTCTCTTTTTTCTCTTTCAATATTTAATGGAAAAAAAAAATAAAAAAGGAAATAGATCTGGAGAAAGGTCCATGCTATTAGCATTCACATACATACAGAGAACTATATTAAAAAGAGTGACTAGATTCATATAGTTTTAGGCGGACTCAGAAAGCGTTGCTATGCTCAAATCTTCCACGGCAATCTACTGAAAATTTCAGCCACAATAGTCCTTCAGTTCACAATATGCCACAAAAAAAAAAATCCTTTAGCATGGGTACAACGGTGACCATGTTCGATAGCTTGTCATATATGTTCACTCTTTAAAAATTCATGGCCAGAGAAGAAAATGAGAGGTGTCTTTTTCATGCACAAGTTAGACTAACCATGGGTGGTGAAGCGCCAATTTTTCAGCACCATTCTGGGTTAATATGCTCTGTTGGCTTTGATTTTCAGCCTGGTTTTATACTTGGCAGTGTTTAAAGTCAGTTAAATGTCCAAAAGAGTTACAAGAGTGGCTGGGTTTAAACAACAAATATGTGTCTGCAATATTTGCTTGCACCCCAGAAGCTTCCCACATTAAAAAAAGCCCCAAAGACTGACTTTCCAAGTCTGGCCCTTGGTGGCTGATTTATTGGCTTTCCTGTTTTCACCAACATATTCAAGTTGCTAAAACCCATCCTGTTAAGCCTGATGTGTCTGGCATTCATCTTCGCTTCAGTCCCGTCTGCAGCAGGCAGCAGAGCCTGTTCGACGATTGTAGTGCCTCCCCAGGAACATCCTCCTGTCAAAACTTTAAAAAGAAGAAGAAAAGGACGAGTGGAAGGAGTTTGCCTCTAGTTTGAGGAAATCCCTCATTCCCTTTTGCCTTGGCAAACACATGAGCTGTTACATCATCTTCGCTTTCTAATAAAGCGGGTGAAGGGGTTTTTTTATCATTTCACAGCATGCTATGGTGCAAAGGCTTTTCCTGTTCTTGTGGGAAGTGTCTCTGTAGTCTTTATTTCTGCAATAATAAAATAAAGCTGCAAGCACTACACGAACACGCAGAAAAGTTTTTTGCACTTATTCGTCCCAGTTAAGTTCTGTGTTTTGCATTCAGTGACTTTTGTGTTCTACAGTCTTTTTTACCATTCCCTTCAGCACTCTTGATGAAAGTATCACTTTACTAGCAATATTAGTTGGAAGAGATAATTTTCATGAGTGTATCTGCAAACGGGCATCTGAACTGACATTCACCCTGAAACATTCACTCCTGAAAATATTTTCAGAGCGTTTTTAAAAGCACCCATGCACTAGGCTGGGGTCTTGCTTTGCAGAAGGCGGCTGGATGGTGTTAGGGGTGAGCACACAAAGAAGGCAAGTGCATTTAACACTTCTCAAATGCTCCCTGCCTCTGCCCTTGTCTCTACTAAGATTTCCTATGCCAGATGTGATTGCAAACATGGTGACACTGCATGGATTGTTTCATGCAGTGATCCTGCATGGATTATTTGTCCCCCCTTGCATTCACCACCCCTTTGGGAAGGCATTTTGCAGCTCAGCTTCCCCTTTTGTTCCCCTCGATCTCAGCTCCTGATAGTTTTATTTGATGCCCCCTGAGTTGGGCGTTGGAGTGTTGTCTCTTTGAGTAGGTTTGTGTTCCGTGTCTGGGAGGGACCACTAAAGGTTAGTTGTAGTCAGACTTCTGGGATGATCTTCAGGCTTTCTAAAAGGTCTTAGTAAAAGAAGGAATGAGACCTGCACCGTGTGAGGCAAGTGAGCCACTGCCATGTCACACACATGCCAAAGCTACGTATATGCGCCATGCAGAGCTGGGCTGAGCAGCTCACAAGCAATCTCAGCAACTGCCCAGAAAATCACTTTTGAATTAGAAGATCTTAGATGTTCAACATGGTTCAGATATATAGCAAACAAAAAAAAAAAAAGGAACTCTAATCACTGAAAGTATTATGTTGTAAGTAGTTCTGTATGCAGGTCCATTAGTAACAAACACAATGAAGGAAGCAATTATTGTGGTAAATTTATTGACAGAGCTGGAAAATCCCTTTGTATCACTTCTCTCATTCTCTTCACTTTTTGCTCTGTTCTGCATCCACACAGTATTATCTGTGTTAATTTGGGCTCTCCAGACTCAGACAAGCTGCATAAGAACTGCAACGAGATATTCAAAATGAGGTAGAAGAACTGGCAATTGAAAATACTCCAGAGCAGTTGCTTTAACACCTTTAGCTTTTTTATTATTATTAAACAAGCATTCCGAGAAGGAAAAGCATGAAAAACGTTTAATAGGTGTCTAGAAATTTCAGGTGTGAGAGCTCAAGAGTTTATGTCAGTGAAGCTCAATATATTTCGAGTTCTTAAACTCAAACATCATAGTACAGAGAAGAAAGAGTGGAAATTCAGCTTAGGGAGGGTTCAAAAGCCAGTATTGCTTACATCAGTTTCTGACTTCATCAGGATGAAAGCTGCACCTACTAAGAGGTAGTCAGACTCCCTCTAGACCGTTAAGCAGTAAATATGTGTCTATACAAACGCAATTGATTCTAAGATTCTGTAACTAAAGTGCCCTAGGATATAGCTGGGATTTACTGTCAAAACGCAGTACACGAGAGTTATAACTGGAGAGTTACAGAGCATTAAGAATAGGCGGGTGGACTGCAGCTAGATAGATGAAAAACTGCTTTTCAGAGTCAAAAGGATTAATTTGGGACATTTGACACAAAAATTGCCAGGGGGTCTCTGGTAAACAGTCTGAAACTGGATAGCTAAAACAGGACTAGACCACTTGTGGATAAAGTTAGTGACAATGAGTTTTGTAACAAGATTCAGAACAATTTGGATTTTTGAGCCCTTTGAGATCTGATGAAAAGCATGAGATGGGAGCCAAGTGTACAATTATTATTATTATAAGCAATGTTACAGCACTGATATTGTTATGAGTGAATTAACAGATGGCAGATGCCTTTCAGAGAAGGCAAAGGCAAAATAATTTGTCTGGTAGCAAGGAGTGCAACTAATGATTATGTGCTAAATGAAACAGCCATTCAGCGTGCTGATCAGGAAAAAACATTTGGGAGTCATTGTGGAAAAAACATGGAAACCATTAACCCAGTCCAAAATAGCACGAGATGTAAAAGCAAAAGAGGTTATATTGTTCCTATACAATGCTCTAGCCGGATCCCTTACTTCTGAGTTATTTGTGTTTCTGTTATTGTTGCTACCTTCAGGTTTACAGCAAGAAGTGAGGGTCCTGCAAGGCTGAAGTAGCCAAATACCCTGAAAGAGAGTCCCTGTTCCAGAGACGCCAGGGCAGGAATCTGGAAAAGGCTGGATGAGCACCTTGCAGGAGGGGCCTCCTTATCCCCATGAGGAGAGGAGGAGCCCTGACTTCCATTGCATGGCTGCCTTCAGCCAGCTAAAGCTGAAGAGGTGAACCCTGTAGGCCTACGTGCGTAGAAATGACCACCCAATTCAGAAACAGACGGGACTGGGGAAAGACCACGGCCCAGAGCCTCAGAGCCCTCCTCTAGCCTCAGTGAGGCACCACATCCCTTGGACCAGCCCTGCAAGGTGCTGCTTCACCTCCACCAAAGCTGTCAACAAGTGCTGGACTGGCTTGGGCAGGACCTGAGCTCAGGGCTGACAGGAGCTGCATGGGCCAGCTTGGCCAAACTGGGACACTTCTTTTCTGAGCCAGGCTTTTCAAAAGGGCTGGAGGAAGCTCCATGCCAACGTCGTAAGGGGGAAACAGGGCTTTAGGCTGAGACCTTGTGGAAAAGAGATAACCCAAAAGCTGTTTCGAGCTATGTAATGGGGATTAAGAGCACATCATTCAAAGGTTACATACCAGGGCTTCACTTATTATCGTGCAGAGGAACTACTTCAGCCCTCGCTTGCCACAGTTTCTGCCTGCTCCAACAGCATTTGCTAATGAGCCTTTCTGACCGCCCACGCCGGAACCATGGCGTTAGAGCAGGGTCTGCAGCTTTGTTTGCTTTTTTGCCCAATCTTCGTTTTTCTTTAAAAAGCAGGCTCTATGCTGTCGTGTAAGAGTGCTTTGCTCCGATCAGAGCAGAAAGGTCTCAGCCTAGTCATCTTTTAGTGACTCCCTTACAGCCAGTTAGCTCACAAAAATAAGCAAACTGAGGAAAGGAGTCAGAGCCTAAGCCCCTTATGTGAGATTGATTGTAAAGTTGGTGGCAAGGTGACAAGCTGATTTGTGGTGACTCCTCGTAGCTTGTTTGAACTGTAAACCCCAGTCACATTTATTTATTGTATCGATGGGGATTTTTCAAGATCGGCCCGAACAGAAAGGCTCGTATCTTGTGCCCCAGCTGAGGAATGCTCTGTGCGCCATGGGGCGAGTGGACAGGCGCAGGTATGTGTTTGTATATGGATGTGTGTGTGTTTGAGAGAGATTATGCTCCCCCTGGCCCCGGGGAGCCTGCATTCCTCACGGAGCAACGGCCCGGCTTCAACGGGAGGACAAAAGCATCCCTGGCCTGACACTGCCGTAACACAACCTGCTTTAGGGAGACACAGGACTCGTCTCAAGCTGAGAGAGGCGCTAGCACCCATGTCCCTGACTGTTGGGGACCAACACGAAGTGCTGCGTGCAGTGCAGGTATAACATGCCCACCCCCCTGTAGGTACCTCAGCCTCTCACAGTGTTTCAAGACAAGAATCCATGTGGGCTGAGTTCTAAGTTTGGGGCAAAGCTGATGTTAAGGATGTCTTCTTGACAGTGCTGATCCCAATTGTCCCAAGACAGTTCCTGTTCAACAGGCTGAGCCCTTCTGCACTGCCTGTTCTCCTTCAGCAGATGAACTCCAAAGCCAAGCACCTTCTAAACATGGCACACTTGCTCCTTCCTTGCTTTGAAATGCAAGAGAAGGTCTATGTTGTCTAACATCAAGGGGAAACCACAGGTCAAGGTATTTCCCCTGGAAAAGCCCAAGCTCAGTGTACCTCCAGCCCTCTGGCAGTCTTGCTCCAATAACCATTTTGCTTTTTCTGAACCCAGTGAGATGTACGGGAGGCACCCGCCTTGTTTGTGAGCCATCCCCAAGTGCACAGGAGCCTCCAACATATCATCGTGGTAACGGGCTCTGCATCTGCTCCCACCACGTGAGAAAGCCAGGCTCTGCAGTCCAGAAACCCCTGGTGAAGCGCGGTGGCCTGTGCCAGGCAGGAGGCCGGCACAGTGGTCAGAGCACTCCTCTGCCCTGGAGCCCTGTGTATCCTCCTTCTCTGAGGCCGCTGGCAAAGCTCCCCTTGCTTCAGCATGCGCTGGACCAGGAGGTCGGCTAGGTGCCATACTTGGCTTCCCATGATGTCACCAGCTCAACACTCTGCGTCTCCTTCCCAGGGACCTGGACCACTCTGAGAGGCTAAATTCCCTTTACTGTCGTCTTTTCCAGTGACACCCCAAGCAGCTGTTTCTTCCTCCTCTACAGCACGTGGGTTGCCGGAGCCTGAGGGACCCACCAGTGAGCTCTCATACTTGGATGTAAGTCGGTATCTGCATCGTATTTTCTTAAAACAGCAGTCATGTTGTGGGTCCCTCTGCCTTCTACACAAATGTGGCTTAATGGCTTCTTCAGGAACAGTGAGCTCATCTTCTGTACCATGAAATTGTGAAAAGCTGATTCTTCAGTTATTAATGTAATAACTCTAGGCTACTTGATATGTCCTGTATGCAGCTTATGGGATAGCATTTTATAGCATGTTGTTGTACCCACATAGAAGTCTAAACTGATCCCAAAACATATTCACAGAAAAAAGATAAAGACGTCAGCAGAAGTCCTATTCCTTTGCACAGGAAAATGCAGATAGGAAGTGCTCTATGCTGCCTCCCTCTCTCTGTTTCCTTTTGATCTATACCTTTGCCTTCAAAGCCTCTGTTAGTCATGAGCAGAGCCATGATATTAGCAGTGCTAAAGATACAGCAAACTTCCCACTCCGTCCAGCAACACTTGCTGCTGTTTGTGCCATTTCTCTGGCAGACATCAGCCCACCAAATAAGAAGAGCAACACAGGGAAGCAATACCCTGCTGTACTTACCAGCACCATGTTCTTTTCAAGTATCAGTAAGCATCACTGAGGCAAACTCAGACTTGAAGTAACGCTTGTCCAGACATAAAATTAGATTACACTAAAAAGACTACTCTATTTCTGCTCTCTTCCGCTTATGTGGCTCATATCAACATAGTATTTTAGTATCTGATGTCTATTTATGTATTTAGGAGTTGCTAAACAGCTGTGCAAAGCATTGTTTGGATAATTTTATTTTAGTTCGAAAGTGAGTTGAAATACAGTTATATGTATAATATGATTTAAGAGCAACTTAAAGAGTTCAGATTTAAACTACAGTAACTACATGTCCAAGCCTTTTGGTAAGGTTTAGTTTTATTAGTTCAAAATCACACCTTAATTTAAACCATATTCACAGCCTTGGTCCAGTCTTCACAGGCATTTAGTGGTCCTTTTTCCCCACCACACTGAACGGTAGGAAACTGGGGCTCAGCATTACAGGGAAGCACAAGAGAGCCTCTCCCGAAGGCACCTCAAGTGCTCCGGCCTCAGCATCCTGCTGCCCCTCAGCTTTCAAAAGTGCTTTCCAGCACCGGATGAAAGAATTAAGAATTATCTGTGTAATAAAAGGGACTTTTCTGTCCTCCTCAAGCATTCCTGCATTACCAGATATAATAAACAGTGCTATTTTATTTAGCAGTAGAAGCCGTATTCCTACTTGTCCTGTTGGTTTCCACATCTGTTTTTGCTTGGGGTTTTGGTTGCTCTTTTGGATTGTTGGGGTTTTTTAGGCTGAGGGGGGCTAAGTAAAAAAGTTGCTGTTTTGATTTCAGTGTCAATTTTTAATAGAAAGCTTAATGTGACATAGATAGTCAGGAGCAGGAGCGGTAAGACAGCTCTGGGTGAGGGATCTGGGGGTAAAAATTATCACCTGATGTGTATGGGTTACACTGCAGTAAACTGTGGCTTAGTATTTATTGCGCCGTGCTGCTCGAGGCTCTGGAAGGCGTTCAGGAGGAGAGCGCAAAATCAGCCCTAGTGGGGTTTTGTGGCTGGCGGGTAGTGACACGGATAGTTTTTTCAGTGAATAAACTTCAGTGAATAGCTGAATATTGATCAGACCCAACACTGGGGAAACTGTTCCCAAGGAAGACCAGAGCATCTTTGGGCCTCTAGCACTCGGTTAATATAGCAACAAATACGGATTGGCTCCAAGCTAAAGAGACCTAAAGGGTTTTCAAACGCAGAAGTAGAAACCCAGAAGTTGTAAAGCAAATCCCTATGAGTGGTGGTTGTGAAAGGAGGTGTCTTGCTGTCTGTGCTCTGCTCCAAGACCACCCTGAGCTCCTATAAAGCAGGGCAGAGTCTCCTCTCTGGCACTTCCTTGGGTCTATATGAGACACTTCACAACACAGCAAGATACAGTTTTCTCCTCTTGTCTGGCATGCGCTGGGTCTCCATGTCCTCCTCTGGGTCTGTGCACCTCTGCCCTTGGAAAATGTTCAGTGTGTTCAGCCCAATATCCTATTCGTTAGGCCAGGAGTAACTACTGCTCACCATCACACCTCCTTGATGCACAATAGATCATGGGTCCCTGATGCAGGGTCGTGCCCACAAGCCGGTCTCCACCAGAGCCAGACAGTTAGCCGTCCCTCGCTCCATTACGGCAACCCTTGCCTGGCTACAGCGGGAGGAACAAACCCTACCTCACCCCACAGAAACAGCCAGCAGAGAGGCTGCAGCCACACATCCATCAAAAGGCCAAGCCGAGACGGACTCTGAGTTACGACAGCCTGGACAAGCCAACGAAGCAGCCGAGGCTACGACCTCTATCTCCCAGCATCCGTGCTCTCATCTAGCCTCAGACCTCTCTCAGCTGATGGCTAATATAAAAATAAACAGATCCCGGCTCTTAGCAAAGCGAATGACAGGCTTTCATTTGCAAAGTCCACAACTACTTATGTAGATCCACCTTACTGATAGCCACGAGGTCCTCCCTTCATTTGAGTAATGCTTTCTACATGGAGTCCTTCACAAAAGGACAGGTTTATAAACATTTGGGGGATAATTTTCAGCAGGGCTACAGTGTAGACATATGTTCCAGGCAAGTTGTAAAAATCAATCCTGTCATCGTTAGGGCCATATTTGCAAACAAAAGTGTTCAAGTGCAGCTTATGACATTGCTTGCCTAGGCTTCAAGTCTAACACTTTTAAAGGATGTTTTGCACTTCAGAGACACGAAAGTGAGGAAGTGTTTTCTTCCATCAAGATCCCTATAAAAGCCCTGACTTCAGAACTGTCTCAGACAATCCATCTTTCCATTTTTCTTCCTATTAATATATTAAAAAATGGCATAATTTCTGCTGTTTCAACAGGTCACGTTAAGTGACCTGTCTTTGTTGAGGTGTCTTTGATAGAGTGTCTTCATGGACACAGTAACTGAACCGTCATGCATTTGCTTCAACAGAGCAACCCAGAAATCAAAATTTTGAAAAAGAACGATACCGAGCAAATCGAAACAATAAATAAATGGATTAATTAACACCACGTTGCACTGCTGGAAGGATTTGTTTCACTGCCTAAGTGACACTCTAAGATTGAACTCTCCCAAGGATATTGTGTGTTTTATTTTAATGGAGTATGGATTATCTTGCATTTTCAGGTTAGGCTTCCAGGTAGCAAGACTGAAGGAAATCGGTTACAGGATTCCTAATAAAAAGTGAGTATCTATAACTTCATTCTCATTTCTTTTCTCAGCAAACAGTTCCTTATCTAGGGACAAAGAGATCAGGTTATTGCCTCAGATAAATATTCTCCAAAATTCTCTCAAGTGGATCTATCTCATATTCCAAGGGACAAAATAAGTCCAAATGAGGAAATAAAAATCATATTTATTAGCTTTGGGAACCAAATCACTGGGAACCCATTCTTGCACACAACTAGTTAGCTAGCAAAAGCAAAAGCTTTCACTGCACTAGAGATAGATTCAGGAGAGATAAACATGAAAATAATTCGACATTTCAAGGCAGCAGCAAATTAAACAAATGTTCAAGAAAATGTACACAAGTCTCACACAAGACTCATTACTAATTTCATGATGAATATTTTTAAAAGATTCTTTAAAAAATATGAATGAAAAATACCCACTTAACATTTCTTTCCTACAAGGAGGAGTCTAGGCTCTCATTTGACTCCTTTTTCTGATTACTATTCCACACTCGCCTTTTCAAACAATGTCATTTAAGGAATCCTACCTGCTGTGCCTTGTGTAAATTGCCTTCAAAATAATTTATCATGCCTGTACTAACTTAAAAGTTAAAAATTGATTAAGCAAATACAGCCTGTTTTCCCCTAGTGGGCTCACTGTCCCTGCTTTTCCTTTTGGCTCTGTTTCTTCTTCTGCCACATCCCAGGTATATACCTAGAAGAACTGGCAAATAATCTGGGACAAAGTTAAACCTAAGACAGCTTTGCCCATGGCTCATTGGGGTAGTGTAACCTAGGCCCAGCACTGAAACTTCCGTGGAGATGGACAACCACCTTGCTGGGTACCTGTCCGTGCACTCACCGACAGCTCCCATATCGTTGTGGGGCTCTGACATGTGGGCACCGAAATGCAGCGAGGTGGGGGAGCCCCAGGGCACCAGCTGCAAATCTGAGTAGCAGAGCGGAAAAGGAAATTCTGGTTATATTCAAGTCAAAAAGCCTTTTGATATCAAATTCCCAAGCTTGCAGCAGCAGCAGCCTGTTGGTCCCCAGGACTCAAAGCGACATCAGGCTCGGGGGCAGCGGGTCTCTGAACAGTGCACGGAGAGCTTGCTTTGCTGCCCGGGAGTGCACAAGCTGGAGAGCTCCTTCTTTTCGATGGCAAGGCCGTGGGCTAGACCTGGGGCACGTCCATGGAAATGTGTAGAGCTACAGGGACACAGAGCAGCTGAGGAGCTCCTGCCTTTCAGAAACACTAAATAAGCGAGCAGACCAGGGCTCAGTAACCACTGCTCCAGTAGGAAATCTATGCAATGAAAAACTCATCAGCCCTGCTTTTTTTATTCATTCCTCTCATGCCTCAGATTGAATTTCTTTCCATGCCATGCTTTCCCACCCTTCAATTCCCCCTCTCTCCAAATGTCTGTTTCCTTCAGAGCTGCAATATTGGCCACCAGCAGGGAAGAAAAAGCTGATAAAAGATGATACCCCGCTCTCATTATTCCGTAGTTTTCTCTTGATGGATTTAGAAAGGTCCCAAATGCAAAGAGAAATTAAATCAGCAGGTAGGAAGAAAGATGCAAAGTGAAATTCAAGATGCTGGAAAGCTGCATTTCTCCGGAGGTCCTACTCTTCCCTCCATCCGGAAGACAGGAAAGAGCAGACCGTTCTTGACAGAGGAGAGAAAACTTCTGGGGGTCTTTAGGGGGAACTCAATCAAAGAAATTATTTTCCCACAGACCAGAGCTGAGCAAACCTTAATGGCTTTTTCCTGATTGAAGAATAAATCAACTATTAATTTATGACCTGAAGTGTGTATAACAACCCCGCAAATGTTTTCCAGTTCTGCAAGCAGAAGTGCTCGTGCCCTTTCTGTTTGGTTTTGTTCCTCGACAGCTAATTCAGTCCATGGGATAAATATAATATTCCTCACAGACCCTCACAGGAAGCAGCTAGAAATAAAACGAACGGGGGGGGAAAAAAAAGGCTTAATTAAAAATAACGGTAACAGTAATGAAGCCGGCCGTGTGCTTGCAGCACAGTGCGGGATGCGCGGGCGTGCGCGTTGAAGCGGGAGCGCGCGGGAGAGGCGGGCGCTGGCGGCGGGGCGGCCGCGGCCCGTGCGCGGGCTCCGAGCGGCGGGAGGGCCCGCGAGGGGCCGCGGGCAGCGGGAGAAGCGGGCGCGGGGCAGCCCCGCGCGGCACCGCTCCCGCGCTCCGGAGCGGCCCCGGCTCGCCCTGCTTGTTTGAACGGCAGCCGGCGTTCTCACAGCAATGAGGGCTGAGCTAAACAGCTCGCCGATCCGGCTGTCGAGGCGAGTAAAAGCTCGGAAATATACGGGCTGCGCGTAAGAAACCGACCCCCGCTGTGCCTTGATTTCTGTATACACACTGCTCGGGCGGACGGTGTAAATTGTAAAATAAGGTGACAATATTAGCATCTTCTCTTGGCTTCCTCTGGCTGAAAGAAAGCCGCAGAGGGAACCCTATTCAAGCGTTTCCTTTATGCTCGTAAGTTAATCAAGAAGCATCGAGGACTAGGACAGTTTAATAGCTCTCCAATAAAAGGCGGTGCAACAGCTCGCAGACACCGAGTGGTTTTACGGTTAGTTCTCCGAAGGAGGGTGGCAAAAAGAACAATAGAAATAGAAAAGCAAACAAATAAATAAAGTCCCTGCCTGCTCTCCAAGGCGGGCGGAGGCGCTGAGGGAAAAAACGGCCTCTTCGTGATACCCGGCGGCCGAGGAGGGAACCGGCGTCAGCGACACCAGTGAGACCGGGAGCATCCTGAGCAGTGCGGGGGACGAAGGTTTTAAGCGTGACCGTAGTATTATTATTATTATTATTATTGAGAGTAATAATAATAGTGATAATAATAAATCTCTGTCGTTGCATGGAGTCAAGGAGGGGGATGGCTCCTGCCGGTGCATTTGCCCCCTCTCCCCTTCCTCAGCGAGGCCTGTCGAAATGGGCACGGAGGGGGAGCGTGAAATGTATATATATATATATAAAAATATATTTACATACATACATACATATATATATATATATATTTCCAGACATCCACTTTAAAATGAAGACGAACTTTCGCAACATGCCAGGGCGACAGCTTTCCAAACACTTCCATGGAATTACTTTCCACCCTTCCCCTGCTAAATATCCCTTTAGACGTGCTCCAGTGTTCCCTATTTTTAGCCTTGATCGCTAACGTTGCGCCCGCATCGATGCGGGATCGGTCAAAGGACGAGAAAGGAGGATAAAGAAAAGCCCCGAGCGAGGGAGCAGGAAAGCCCCGAAGGGAGAAGGGCGCTCCCGAAGGGCGCTGGGCACCTTCCAGGCTCGCAGCATCCTCCCAAGCTGCTCTCGCGTTTCGCTTTCAGTCCGCCTTTCACCCGCTCCAGCATTTATAGCCAAACAAGTTCACAGTTTACACACAGTAAAACGTCGATACTGCCCTAATGGCCGCGGAGAAAAGGCTCTTCGCAGGGATCCTCATAAAAGTCCTTTATTTAGCTCCGAGCGTTTTCTCGTAATCAATAAAAGTTGCCCGTTATCCCCGGGCGCATTTAGCGCGCCGCTTTATTGCCCGCGGGCCGCTTAGGGCCGGGACAGGAGTGCACCATACAAGGAAGGGACTCCCGGGGCCCGAGAGCCGAGCTCGGGTCCGTAAAACACAGCCCTCCATTACGGTGCCGATATCTGGAGCCAGCGAGCGTACACAGGCTGTAAATCGTGTCCGCCGGGGCGCGGGGCGCGGGGGCTCCGCCTGCGCGCATTCCTGCGCGCCGGGGGGCGCCGGGGGGGCTCCCCGGGCCATCCATCACCGCCGTTATGACTCTGCGCCGCAGCAAATGGCTTGTGTAAAGAGGCGGCGTTTGACAAGGTGGCATGGTTATCCTGTCCAAATGATGCATAATATTAGTATTAGGGCTTAGATCATCGCATGCTTTTAAAATCATCACCGCTAACTGGGGAGGGGGGGGGGGGGGGGCCCGGGGCTTCGGGGGGCAAAAGTTTCCATGTAGATAATGGTTACGGACGGCGGGTTTGGGGGCGCGCACAGAAAACCGCGACTCCTGCTGCAGGGCGCGGGGGCCCGATCCGGCCGCGATGCCGGGGGAGGTGGGCGGCGGGGCCGGTAGAGGCCGCGGGGGCTCTGTCCTCCCCACCGCCCGAGGACCCGTCCCCAGACTTACCTAAGCAGCCAGCAGAGCCTGGGGACTCTGGCACCACGGGAGGGGAGCAGGAAGGGAGAAAGTCGGGGGCGTGGGAAGGGGGGGCACAGGGAGCTAGGGGTTGGGGAAGGATCGCCCCGGACTAACCCCCCCCCCACACACGTGCGGGTCTGCCCTCGGGAAACAGGATTTGGGGCCGAATGGCGCCAGGCTGCTGGCGGCTCCATCCCGCCTCTTCCCGCTGGGGGCTCCGCGGCGGCCCCACGCGGGTCGGTGCCCCGCACGCGCTACGTGGGGCCGAGGCCGGCGCGGGGCGGGCGCTGCAGCCCGCGCGCTCCTCGCCCGCCCGGGGCTGCGGGGAGAAGGCGCCCGGGGCGGAGGAGAGGAAGGGAGGAAGGGAGAGCCCGGCGCAGCGCGTCCCCCCCGGCCTCCCCGGCACGGCCCGCGGCCCTCCCCGCCCGCGGGGCTGCGCCCTGGAGCGCTCGCTGCTTTTTGCCGCTGGAAAATAACTTCTTGCTGCCTCCCGATGAGGAAGCGCCGGAGCGGGGCGGGGACGGCGGCGAAGGCGGGTGGGACGAAGCGCCGCTTAACCCGGCACGCAGCAAAGGCGCCGCGGGCGAGCTCTGCCAGCTGCTGGCACCGGGCACCCGGGTCCGTCCCCACGGGAGCCGGTGCCCGGGCTGGGCATCGCCCGAGGCCGGGGGGACCGGACCAGAACGACAACTGCGCCACGAGGGGGGCAAAGTCCCCGCTCGGAGTGATTTATCCGCCGTCTCTGCCCCCTAAATAGCTGACTTACACGGCGGGTGACATATTACATGGGAAATGGGGCTGGCGTGATTTGCAGTGCCTGTCTGACCCCCGCCCCGGTCCCAGCTTTTCGGTCTTCCGTCACCTCCCCACATCCAGGCGGCGAGGAAGACCCGCAACACGGTCCAGACCCGGGCCGGGAGAAGGGCGGGCGCCCTCGGCCCGGGCAGCCCCTCTTTCGGCTGCAGCGGGTGGGGACGGGTGACCGGAGGGGAAGCAGCAGCTGATGGCCAGGAATCCCGGGAGAGGAGGCCTGGGAGCGGGCAGAGCTGCAGGGGTGTGATGGCAGCAAACCGCTGATTCGGGGGTTGTCTGGAGAACGGGGCTGGAGGAGGGCGGCCTGCGTCTCTTTTCTTAAGGCAAGCAGAAATTTGATTATAGCGTAGGGCAGAGCTCTGTGATTTGCGGCCATCGCCTTTCATTAACGATGGCCCTTCGATTCGCGGCAAACCCGCCCAGGCCTGTGCGGCGGAGGGCACCGGGGCGCCCGAGCCCCGACGGGGCGGCCCAGGGGCAGCAGGGCCGCACCGAGGTGCCGCCCCCCGGCCCGGCCTGGCCGCTGCGGATACAGCGCAGAGCTCCTCGCCTGTGGGCCTTGGGCATCGGCCCGAGGATAGACGGGCCGGGGGGCGGCACTCGGGCCCCCGCTGCCCCCCAGCTCCGGGGCAGGTCCTCGGCGGGCAAGGGGCACCCCTGGCCCGGTGTTCAGACGTTTCACCTGCCGCAGCCGCCGTGATTGGGGCGAGCGCGGGAAAGAGCCCGGCTCGCCTCACCCCTGTCCCACTGGCATCGTGTTTCCTAGTGGGCAACGTTTGACGTTTTGGTAACGGTGATGATGATGATGATGATGATGAAGGCGGGAGACTCTGCCCGCCGGGGCTTGCGGGCGCCGGGGCCAAGGCGCGGGGTTGAGGGCCTGGGGGGCGGCGCTGCCCTCCCCGCCGGGGCTTTAGGGCTCCCTCGCCGCCCGCGGGCGCGGAAGCGGTACCGGGTCTAACTGCCCTCAACGAATGTCACCGGCAGAAGGAAAAACAAAAGCTGCCTCCAAAGATCCCGGAGCAGAATTTGGCAAGGCTCCTAAAGACACCAATTAGCAAAGGCTAAACCCATTAATGAAGTGGCGGCTCTCTGGTTTCAGCCAGGTGGTGCAGATCAGAGCGCCTGTATCTGCAGCCGAGCTCCGCTTCCCTCCAGCCAGGACCTCACAGCAACCCCCCACATCAATAATGC
>PTEX01000287.1:456981-501422 GCA_003342815.1 Eudromia elegans
GGGAGCCGCGAGCGACCCCCGAGCGCGGCCCGGGAGGACCCCCCGCCACCGCCGCGAGCGCCGTCCCGCTCCCCAGAGCGCGGCCGCGTCCACCCGTGCGAGCGCGGAGCTCCGCGGGGCCCGCGCGCGGGGACGCCGCCTTAGCAGCGGCCGGTTCACCGCGTCCCGGAGGAGGCGGAATTTTGCAGGTTTTACAGAGTTTTGCCGCATTCTTCAGCCAAATCTCTGTATCGGTTTGCGCGGCAAACTCACCTTAAGCACTGGTTCGTAATAAGCCAAACCGTTGAAAAGCGAATCAAACACAGATTTTATAATACGGTCATAAAATGCATTCCCTGGCACATTTTACTGGCAAATTCTCTTTAGCTTCTTTTGTGCTTTTTTTCCCCCTCCAGCATCCACATTTCCCCCGACTTGTGTCTGGATTTTTTTCTTTAATTGTTTATTTCACAGATCGGGCACGTGAGAGTTTGGCTGCCCTGCACCGTGGGCAAGCGGGCTCCTCGGTGAGCAGGAACTCAGGTTCGCGTTGGTTTTATTTCAAGTATATATATATATTTTTTAATGGCTTCCAAAATTCTGAGCGTTTTTGGGGAAGTGCCGGAAGGCCAAACTATTTTTCTTTCGTCAGATATGAAGACGTAGCTTATACAGGAATATTGAAACCACCTGTAATCGAGAGTGAATGCGTTTCTTCGGCAAATGACAGCATATGCACGTGTATATGCCAGGCTCGTTCACAAGGAAAACCCAGGCACGGCTTCGGTTTGGTTTGGGTTTTATTAGGGACGTGAAACCGAAAAATAAAAGCGATCCTTGCCAGGATGTGTCCCAAACCCGAAGGCAGTGAAAGAAACGTTTGATTAGATTTCAGCTTTCCCCACTCCGACAGAGGAAAGTATTTTCTCCCTGCATCCCCTCTCGGTTCCCCCATCCCAAGCCAATGACCTGACAGCGACTCTGTTGATTTCGGATCGGATCAAACGACTCCGCTTTCGCTCCGGTTTCTGCGGCCGGGCACAGCCGGGCATCTGCCGGGTTTGCACAAGGGCAACGAAGTGTTTTATCGCCGCTGCATCCGACCTGCGCAAGAGACCATTTTTCGTAGAATTGTTTTCCCTGTTGATATTACCGTTATATCGCCTCGGGGCCGCACGCCGAGCAATGAGAGGTGGAAAAGAAAAGGAGGTCATTTTTTTTCCTATTTCTTTTATTTTTACTTCTCTCTCTGTCTTTTTTCTTTTTTTTTCCTTTTTTTCAATATTTGTTCATTTTTAGGCGAACCTCTCCCCGTTTCCTCCGCACCCCGCGCTGGGCCGGGCGGCTCCCAGCGAGAACCGCCGCCCCCCCGGGCACCGGGCGGCCCTTTCCCCGAGCGGGCAGCGCGGCCCGGGGCGGGGGCCGGGGCCTGGCGGCCCCCGCGGCCTCCCCGCAGCTCGGGGCACCCCCAGCCCGGCCGGGACCCCCAGTTTTCGGCCCTCCCCGCGCACCGGCGCTCAGGACGAGCGCGAGGTCGGCGCTTTCAACGGGAGGGACGAAAATAGCCCGAGGAGGAAACACGGAGCTCGTTGGGGCACCTGACCCCCGTCCGGGCCTCGGGCTGGCGGGGGAGCCGGGAAGCCCCGAGCCCCGCGCAGCGGCAGGTGCCTCCCGGGCCTCGGTGGGGCCCCCCGCGCATCCCCCGCGCAGCGAACCCCGCTGCGCCCCGGAGCACCCGCGAGGAGGGGCCGGGGCCACCTCCCGGGCCCAGGGCCGGGGCCGCCGCGGAGCGGGCCCTGCCGGCCGGGCCAGGCCCCGAGGGGAGCGCCCGCGCCCTCCGCGCCCTCCGCGCCCTCCGCGCCCTCCGCGGCCCCCTCGCCCTCGGGGGCAGCTGCGCGCGAGCGCCCGCGCCGCCCGCGCCGGGAGCCAGGAGGCTGCAGGAAGCCCGGGGCTCGCCGCAGTCCAGGTCATCTCCTGTTTTTTTGAGAGGTTCCAACTCGGACTAAATGAGCGGATGTGCCTGCGAGATTTGTCCCAAAATAGAAGCGGCTTTAGTATTTTAGGATACAGCAGAAATCCTTATTTCTTCCGGAGAAAAACTTCATAATGAGCGCGAGCACTTCCCTTTTCAATATTTGTGCAACTTTATCTCGACCAGCAAGTTGCTTGGGTGACGCAAATCCGCCCTTGTGTATTGCAACTACAAAAATAAATGCAAGGAAATCAATTCCCTTCTAGCAATGAAAACATAAATATACAGCTGCGACTTTCCCCTTTAATCTCGCTTTCCGAGGGACTCGAGAAGGCGGCGAATGAACCATGCAGGCAGCAGCGAGGCCTTTTTTTTCCTTTTTTTTTTTTTTGGAATGGAGTCTCTAAGGACTTTTTTTTCCCCTCTGAGGCCGACAAAGGAGGTGGAAAAGATTACTCGAGTTCTTAACAGGGAATAATAATAATAATAATAATAATAATAATAATAATAATAATAATAATAATAATAATAATAATAATAATAATAATAATAATAATAATAATGAAGGCGCTGCCGGCAGTGGGCTGTGGGAGCCCCAGTGGGACAGGAGATCCAGCGGGATGGGGGATTCAGCAGGAAGGGGGATTCAGCAGGAGGGGGCCCTGTGCGACTCTGGGGCCGCGGCCGGCCTCACCTTATAAGCGGAACCGGGCTGGGGGTTGCTCTTCTGGTTGTATGTTCATATATGCGCTTGGGGCCGTGTCACAATATATACGTCCTATATAAGCAACCTCGTGGCAACTCCGCCGGGAGATGCCGCTTGCGGGCGGCTCTTGGCCCCCGCTCCCGACCCTACCGGTGCTGCCCTCGCCCCCCTCCCGCGCTCCCCTCACCGCCGCCTCAGGCCCGCGGGACGGCAGCTCCGCTCGGGCCGGCCCGGCCCGGTCCAAAGCCGCTTCTCTGGCGCCACCTGGCGAGCGGCCGCGGCGCTGCGCGGGGCAGGGCGCTGCGCGGGGCAGGGCGCTGCGCGGGGCAGAGCGTTGCGCGGGTGCTGCGCGGGGCAGGGCGCTGCGCAGGGCAGGGTGCTGCGCGGGGCAGGGCGTTGCGCGGGTGCTGCGCGGAGCAGGGCGCTGCGCGGGGCAGGGTGCTGCGCGGGGCAGGGCGCTGCGCGGGGCAAGGTGCTGCGCGGGGCACGTTCAACCCCGCGCGCAGCGCGCCCACGACAGCAGCGCGGCGCGGACACTACCTGGGGTCTGCTCTGCCTGCCAACCCTGAGAGCTTTTGTCCCGAGAGGCTCCGAGCGCTGCCCGGGGCTGCCGAGCGTCACCACAGGCAGCGCCCTGGGGCCTGCCGAGGGCTCTTCCCCCCGCTCATCAAGGATTTGCTACCCGAAATCTGTTACCCGCTGCCCACAAGCGAGGCGAGCGGCTGCGCTGGCCAGGGGCTCAGTGCTGCTGCTCCCTCGAGCAGGGCCTTGCTTGGCGGGGTACCTGGGCCAAGGAGCTGCGACTATTCTGGTTATGCCCTTTGCTTGAAAGCAGGTGGCATCTGGGTTTCCATCGGCAGCAGAGGATTTCAGTCTGCTTGGGCACATTGACGTAAGCGTTTGAGCCGGGAACAGGATCGTTATCACTCACCGGCTGCGGGGTTGTATCATGGAGAGGCTTTGGGGCGCACAGGAATGCTTAGTGGGAGTTCAGTCCACAGGGCACGCTAAAATTAGTCCGAATTAAACTACACATATATCTTCAAAATAATTATTTATAAAATATTAATAAAGAGGTCTCTGAATACCAATATTGTAGTCATCTGCTCTTTAGCTCGTGCTAATCTGCCCTATCAACCAGACAACTAAAACACAGGTCAGAGCCACTCGCTTCCACTTCAGTTCTGTGGCCCGATGGCCAGTCCTAGGAGTTGCCTGCAAGGAGCTGCCCTCTGTGACAAGAGAAAACAGGCACATCTGCATCCCGGGCTCCGTCCCGGCGCTCTCCAGCACGTGCTCTTCATCTTGAGCAATGCCCCAGGGCTGTCCGGACATATCTGGTGCCGAGAGCTGCCCCTCCGAGCAGGCCCGTGTTTGACAGCACGCGTCCAGCGGAACACAACCCGCCGCCGAGGTTCCAGCTCCAGCCTCCGGAGTGGCGAGCTGGGCTCGAGCTTGGCGGTTGCATCTCCGCCCCGCTCAGCAGCTGCTCAGGGGAAGGAGGGCGGCTATGGGAAGCCGACTGGTTTCCAGGGGAAAGCATTCCTGCAGCCATCTCAGGCTGCCGCAAAGTGTCCCAGGGCCCCGCAGACAGGGGAAGGACACGAATACACTGATCCCCTTTCCTCACCTGAGAGCCTAGCTCAGACATGTGGGGTATGGGCCCACATCTCCCCATATTTGTGTTTGCAGAAATGGAGCGAACTTTCCTTCCCTCTCTTACTTGCAAAGCTGTAGGCATATAAATCTCAGAAGAGGGTCAAGATAATAAACCGCAGTTGGAAGGAGTGTCTCTGCACAGCCCAGGGAAGGAACCCGACGTTCTGCGCAGCAGCAGGGTCAGGACAGTCCCTTCCTCGGGGTTTCCTCTGTGTTAGCTCGGGCTGATCCTCACGCAATGTGCTAGCTCTTGCAAGCCCCAGTTTTAGGAATCAGATGCTGTGAGCCAGGAGCTGCGGGCCTGCAATACCAGAACAGCTTCAAGCTGCTCCAAGTTGCAGTGCCAAAGTACCACCCTCCCTCTGTCCCCAGCTCCCTTTCCGTCCCCAGAGATGTTCAGCTGTCAGTCCTGATGGAGAGAGAGAGCTTTATGCTGTTGCAGCTCCCCAGACTGACCTATTTATCATAACTAGCTTATTTATGAATATCAAAATATTTTTTTTAGCCAGCATGGAGGCTGGGGGAAAGGTGCATTGGGGAAGAGGGTGGCAGGACCATTGCAACCCTGGCTGTGGGCTGTTCTAGGCTCTCATCTGGCCACAACCCCAGTTAAGTACTCCTCTTGCAAGTGCTTCTTGTAGTCTAAAAAAGGGCCTTTCTCCCATGGAAGGAGCCTGGGTTTACTGAAGTTCCCATCAGCGTAACTGTTTTCGTGGGCTGCTCCACCTTTACTCTGCACTTGGGCCATAATCTGCCTGAAGAGGGAAGCACGACAGGCCGGGGGCAATTCCCGGGCTGCACAACCCTGGAGATCTGCGGGGAGCTGCTCTGAGACCAGCCCCCCCACAGCTGACGAGGGTGCCGTGGCTCCCGCGAGCCCTGGCCTGCTTCCCTGGTGGGTATCTGCTGACGGGGGGAGCGTTCCCGCACGCGGATCCCCCGCAGCTATTCCTTAAGGCTGGCGGGCAAGTGTGACTGCACCAGTCTCAAACCCAGACCCAAAGGGGCAGCTCCTTAACCGGAGCGAGCTCACTGCCAAAAACCAGCCCCGCGTTTGCCAGCTCAGGGAACACAGTAAGGCGCCAGCAGAGATGGAGGGAGGGCTTGGGCTGTGTGTTCCCAGCGCTGGGCTTTATCCAGGGCAGCCTCCCGCGCTTCAGCGGAGCCAAGCGGGAGCGGCGTGTCAGGGCTCCGGCCCCTCCGGCAGCAGCAAGTCCAACTCGCCGTGCGGAAAAGCCACGCGGCATCGAAGAAGGGAATACTAATAACCGTACAGTAAAACGTTCAGCGAGAAGCACTTTCCTCTTCCTTGCCAACAGCGGCCAAAACGCGCTGGGAAAATAGCTAGAAATAAAGCTATCAGGGTGCAGGCGTATAAAAAGCAAAGTCAGCCCATGCAGGAAGTCAAATTTCTGAGTTTCTGTGAGAAAATTACTCTGCAAAACTCATCTGGGTTTGAAAACTGATTGTTTTGTTTCACTTTTCTTCTCCCCCTCCTTTCAAGGTCCAAGTGAATTTGCACAGTAGGCACACACCGGCTTCGGGAGCTTTAAAACTGGTTCTTTCTCTGTTATTAGTGTATTTAAAACCCCAGCTGTGGCTTTAAAATTCCCAGTTCAACCCGCTTTTCCCAGGGGAGATGCTTGCCGGTGAATGCCAAAGGGAACCGCCAGTCACAGAGGTTTCACGGAGCCGTAAATAAGCGCACGGGGTTGCAGAGCGCGCACGCAGGGTCCTCGGAGCCCCTTCTCTCCCGGCAGCCGGCAAAGCCCAGCCCGGACACGGACATGGACACGGACCCGGACGCGGACACGGACACAGAGGCATCGCGCTCGCCTCGGCCCGGGCTCCTGCCTGCGGGAGAGCCGCTCCGCCCAAGGAAACACGAGCAGGGCGCGCGGGCAGCGGAGCGACGCGCCGCGAGGCCGATTCCTCCCGACGCCGCCAGCGCCTCGTCCCGTGCCGCGGTGCCTGAGATCTGCTACCTTATCGCAGCCAAAACGCTGCCATGGGACTGCTTTGCTTCCATTTCCTCTACATGTTTTTATCATGAGAGTCTGATTATCTGTTCCGTGGCAGTGAATTCCGAAGGTTTGCTATTTTCGGTGGCTGCGTTCTCCCTCTGTTTTCTTATTTTGGTCTCTCCTTTCTCAGCTGGCTTACTGAGGCGTCCCTTGGTCCTGGAGCTGTGAAAGAGAGAGAAAAAGGAAAGACTGACCGTATTTTCCTTCCATTTGTCACCATGTCTAACCCAAATGTTTACCCTTGACCCCAGATGTATAAAATCCTTTTCCAAGCCAAGAAATTCTCTTTTTCCCAGCTAAGCAATCCATTTTATGCTGAGGCCAGACTGAGCGGTAATAGGAATATCAACACGCGCCCACTCCGTCTTCCCGGCCTGGCTTTCCGATGAATGGAGACATTGAAGATGGTCCCCTTGCTGAGGTGATGGTTTCCCCGGCGCCAGCCGAGCAGCTCCCTCTAGCGCACACTGACCACCAAGTCTGCAGTAAGGACAGGCCTCGAGGGGCAGATTCAGCCTCAGTGCCCGGCCGCGGGGTCACGAGGCTCTTCTCCTTTACGATCTGCGCTTCCCCGTATTTCTCCCTGAGGAGCAATCCTTTGGATTTTGCCCACTGGTTGCTTCCACGGAGGGCAATCCCATCCCGGATGTCATCCAGGTCTCCCGCCAGCCAAGGCGGGAGCTTTCCCTGCCCATCAGGAAGGCGGCCCGGCTTTCCGTTTGAAGATGCTGTGCTCATTCCATGTGACGCCGCCTCTTGTGATCCAAGAATGTTTCTGCTGCAGGAGAAGGTGGCAGTGGGAGAACCTTTCGCACAAAATGCCCCCATGGTTTCCGAGACCCTCCTGCAGGGAAACACGTTTGCTTCCAGTACATATTCTGGTGGCTTTGGAGAAACTGCTCTAGTGTCTTATGCTCTTTGCAGCAGAAATTGGCTGGAGGGCAGACCAGAACCTGCTTTTTGCCACCCTCATGCATCTGTGGAAACTGGGTGGGCTGGAGACGTTTGGGATGTGTTTGCTCAGCGGAGACTTCGTGGCATTCGAGAGCTCACCACCTCTGCCGGCAAAGGGGCTGCTTTCTGGGAGAGTTCGGGAGGAATTGGGTGTGAGAGCTGAGACCGAGAGCAACGCCGGTGTCTGCTCTGCAGCATGGCCTTGGAGGACGCCGTGCAAAGCAGAATGAAGAAAGGAAAGGATGAGTATTCTGTGCATTGTCACACCAGTTCTGTAGTGCCTTTCTTTCAAGATTAGTAATTTCCATAGGCTTCATCATTTTTATTGCTGTTTAAAGGAAGGAGGAGAAGAATGAGACCGTTTAGGCAGAGCCTGAGCAGAACAGGGAGCGAGAGGGTGACCGGCAGGATGAACGGAGCTGGAGTGGGACTGTCACTGATGCCACTGGCTGCATTCAGAGGTGAAGCAATCGTGTCGATTGCTCGAGGCGAAGTCTCAAAAGCTGAATACACATCTAGGAATTTTATAAAAACACAGTTCTCACCCCTTAGTCTCCAAAAATAGCAGCAAGTAAATGGCTACTTGAGATTTTGTGAAAATTAAAAATAAACATGCCTGCTTAACCATAGGTTGAAATTTTGCCTAGCGTTGCAAGGCCAGAATTTCCCTTCATTAGGAACCGGAGCAGAGCTCTGAAGCGGCAGGAAGACGAGAACGGCGGAGCCAGGGATCGCACCCAGAGCCCTAGGTCGGCGTGCCTGTACAAACACGGGGACAGGCCGGTGCCCGAGGGTCCCCGCTGGGCACATCCGGCTCCTCACCGAGCCGACGCCAAAGCCCCGCGCGAGCTGCCCAGGCTGATGAGCTCCACGGTGCCTTGGTGGGCCTCGAGCGCTCCATTTTGATGTGCCGGGCGCGCTCTGGGTCCAGCTCCACGTGACCCACGTGCTGAAGGAACACGCAGCCAACGACACGCTCCCGAAAAGTGATAAATAACCACGGGGCTGCTGCCTGTTTGCGGGGAGTGATATTTTTAGGTTGCCCACGGTGAATTCCAGGGTGAGGTTAGACCGTGCCGGCAGCCTCCGGAGCAGGCGGTGGCTCCGAGCCATCTTTGTGCTCTCCAAATTTTGGGCAGCACTGAGGAGGAGGAAGGAGGAGAGTGCGGCGGGGAGCTGGACGCCCTCCCTTGTGTAGTCTGGGTAGCCGTGGGGCCCGTGGGGTGGGCAGCGGCGCCCCTTTGCCTCTGGGCTCTGCCCCAAATCGCCACAGCCTCTGTTTGCCCCAGCCCCACCGCCCGCCCGGGCAGCCCCTTCCCCACACGGAGGCTGAGCCTGTGGCTGGATGTGTGGGGAAGGGGTATCCGGTGCTACCCCCAAGCCCACAGCACATTCCGGAGCAGCGACGGCTCTCGGTCTTCTCGGGCTTTACACTGTGTTTCACTATTCTCCTCAAATGAAGCAAACATCATTATTTCCCACTAGGCGTTTCTGGTGCGAGAGCAATTCCTTGAAAAATGGTTCTTTAATGCTAATGGGAATTAGACTCCTAGCATGATTTATATTAATAAGGCATGTGCAGTTCCTCAGTACATTCGGACCGAGATGGGAAATGGGATTTTTTTTTTTTTGTCCTTCCACACAACATCTGATGAAGTGCTCCAAGCATAGAATTTAACAAGCTATTCTCCTCCGGCCTTACAGATGAAAAATAGTCCGTTGTGTCAACTCCTCAGATGCCTATTTTTACACCTTCTGTTTGTTCTTAGTTTGACGTTGTTAATCACAGTCCCACCAAAGCCCTATTGTTCAGCTCTTCAAGAAGAATGTTGTTATATTGACTGTTTGTGCGTCAGCCCAGCTCTCTCTGGAGCTGCACTTGGATGAAATTAGATAATTTCCATTAGTAGAACATGCATTATTAGTCCCCAATGCCAAATTGAAAAGAGAGCCAAGATTACTATTTCTGGCCGTGTTCACCTCAGGAAGGAACCTTCTCAGCTTTAATGGGATTTTGCTATTGTTGGTTGCCTTCTGTTTGACACCGTGCCAGCAGGGTTGAAAATTGTTTAGAAAGCTGCATGAAATATAATAGAGCCCAAGCCATTTGCTGCAGCACATTCCAGCGTGATGTTTATTTTGAAAAAAAAAAAGAGAGAGAGAGAGAGAGAAGAAATTATTGTCCTTGGCAGAAAAAAAATCTCACTAACTTGCCTCTCAGAACATATGCTTCTTGTTGCTGTTGTGCTTTCAAAAGTCGCTGCCAGTATCGGCGTATTACATACAGAAGCGATAAATCTCATAATATTTATAACGATCTTCATGACTTGTAAAAGCAGATTACAGGCACAGGCGGCATCTTCACGACGGGGAGGCAAGCCAAAGGATACCAGGTCGGATCCAAAAGAACAAGCCAGGGTCCACACTCATCAGGAGAACGTGCGCCTTCGGAGCACGTGGCTCAGCCTTCTCCTCTGCACACCGGGGCTAAGACCAGACCTCCGCCGCCCAAAGACACGGGGCAGAGCAAGACCCGCCGCGCGCGGGCGCCGCTGGGCGCCGCTCGGCCCCTCGCTTGCCTCTCGGGGCGCTCGTTTCTGAAGATGAGCTGTGAGAGCGCGGCCGGTGCAACGAGCTCTTTCTCAGCCCTCGGTTCCCCGCAGATCTATTTTTGCTCCACATAGTACTGTTTTGTTCGGCGAATGCCATCTTAAAATAATTATTAATGAAAGCGGAGTTGACTTTGGAGAGAAAGTTTCCGGTTACTTGGCATTTCCAATGTGTAAGCTATCTAGGGGTATTGAAATGCGGTACATTTTTTGGATGAGATCAGAGTCCAAAAACACATTTTCCCTCCAGGCTTCCTCTGACATCGGAGACAGACCCACCTTTACTGCACTTCACCTCTTGTCTGTGCAAACTCCCAAGAAACCAAGCAAACAGAACAAAGTTACCCATCTTTAGAAAAATAAATAACTACAGCAGCCTTCAAAGCCTCCAGGCAAGCATCCACTCAGCAACGCGCTCATTATCACTGGGCAATAAACCAGAGCACTCTTTTATTTATATTAACTTATTGTTTATTTCTATTTCAGCCTGCAAACATTGACTGATTGCATATCCTTGGCTTGGAGCAACACGCCAAATAATTAGAAATACAAATAGGCTACAAGGAGAAGAAAGGAAGAAGGAAATGAAAACATCACGGCAGACACCACCCCACGGTTTTCCTCCGTACGGAGCTGCCGCCCGCGCGTGGAGCTGCTCCGACCCGAGCGCTGATCGCCCCAAAGTCCCTGCATGGACACAGCACCTTGGCCTTTCGCAGCACGGTGGGATCAGGCCAAGGCCACGTCAGGGTGGCCCCAGTGCTTGTCCTCACCATGGAGAACATCCGTGTGCAACCACATGCCTCCCCAAACCCACTGCCATCCATTGCAAGCGGAAGGTGTGAGGCAGACAATACGTGGACACGTCAGGGCTTGCTTTGTGGGTCCGGGTGGCCCACAAGTCACCACTTGCACGGTAGGTAGGTCTTGGTGTCTACACTGCCCCCTTGGCAGCACCATTGGCCCCACAGCAAGTCCTGGAGCACCTCACCCAGCAATACCTCCAAGGAGGGCAGTCTGGACAGAAACTCCTCTGCGCCTGTGTGGCTGGGAAGGCTCAGCTGCACCCCGGCTATCTCTTTGGGAGAGCATTTGTCTCCTCACCGACCTTTTGGTTTTTTTCCTCTTCATGCTGTGAAATGTTCATTGTCTCCTGCCACAACGAGTTTGATAAGGATCTTGCTGAGAGAGGCTTTTAGGAAAACCCATTGCTCCAGAAAGGAACCAAGCATTGTAGGGAGAGCACTTCAAAGTTATAGCAGTATCTTCAATATCTTGGTTTTTTTTTCTTTCTGTTTTTTTTTGTACCAAATAAATAAATGAAATGAAGATGAACAATGTGTTTCCATTTAAGGGGGAGTGTGGGAAAATGCAGGTCTCCTCGGACTGGGAAGCGGAGTGTTAGATGCTGACTAAGACACTGTAAATAGCATGGCTGTCAATTGAAAGAAGTTGGCGTTGAATAATAACGCTGGGCAGAGCGATCCCCTCGGTGCCGTGTGGGAGCTGCGACCCCAACCTGTCCGCTCAGAGTCACGAAAAAAGCACCCACCACCTCTGCATGGGGCTTGCGGGTCCGGTGGGAAGCTCAGCACTTTGCTGAAGGCCCCAAAACCCATTCCACATTTGTAGGCCCAAGGAGGCCTCCAAACTTCTCTGGATGATTTGGGGGGTAAGGATAGCACTAATGGTGTCCACGCAGCTCTGCAATGACGACCCAGCATCAGTCCTGGACGTGTCCCCTCCTCACGTCTGGTTCAGGTGCGGGAGCAGCTCCACTCCACCATCGTGACCCCGTCCAGCATCGGCAGACCCCCTGCTCAGCACTGCTGCTGGCCGGGGCGAGGAGGGTGAGGAATCCCCATGCCCATTATTTTATTTTCTTTTAATGGATAAATAACCTATTTTTCTCTTAGCTGGTGAGGAAGGAAGAAAAGAGCAGGAGAGATCCCATCCTCTGGTGCTATGGGACTTGGTGCTGTTTTAATAATAATAATAATAACAGAATATAGAGGGGGGAAAAAAAAGCCCAAAACACTGCAGTGTATCAGCATGTTTTGGAGGTTGGTGGGAAAAAAAAGACCTTCTAGTCCCAGGGGCACCAGCAAGGAAAACGTCTACTGGAGGCTTGTTCTTGAGGAGAAGCTCTGAGTCATGCCGAGCGTGCTGAACTCGGGCAGCGCGCGGCGACGGGAGGCCCGCGGGCCCTCGCGCACGGGGAGGGAACCCAGCGCCCAGGCCAGCGTCCCACCGCGGCCTTATGAGAACTAGCACATTTTAAAGCCACGTTTCTGACCCAGGACCGTGCGTCTGGCTGAGGAAAGAGGGGAGAGGGGGAGGAGCGGGAAGGGTGTCTTGCCTGCCACTCCAGGCCCTCTAAGTCCAGTCGTTCATCCACGGAAAAAAAAAGCTGGAAATCACCCCTTACCCCCACGCTGACTTCCGCCCAGGCATCAAAGGCTGGAAAACGGGTGTCTGGGCTGCACAATTTTGTGTTCCGGAGAGCGAGGTGACGCCAGTTGCAGCTTCATCTCTTTTTCCACGGTTGTGTGGAGATCCAGAGCACGTCTGTCACCCCATGTTCACCCAGAGCCTCTTTCCAAAGGTGGGACCGAGAAGAGACCCTCCATGGGCCCCAGCGGAGCGTGCCCAGCGTGCCCATGGCCCTGCCAGGGCGGCTGGTCCCGGGGGCTGCCGCAGCCGCTCCTGCCCTTCCCGGGCACCAGCGTTTCCATGACAGTTCTGTGGACCAGGATTGTGAATGAGAAGGATACGGGTTTTCATTACTGACCCTCGGCTGGGCCAGTTTGAAGGAGGATAGTGTTTTGTGGCTTAAACGGAGGCCTGCATTTTCCGAAGAAACCGGTGATTTTGGCTGCCTAACTAGAGACAACGCAGCGGGACCCGTCCTTAAGGGACTGGGTCCTCCGAGGCTCCGCAATACCAGGCCCTCAGGATGAGACGAGACGAACAACCAGAAAAGCCCCCAGGATCACGGTTACTCTCTAAGAGAAGGCCGAGCTTTTGCTCCTGTCCCGCACTCACGGGCACAGAAGGGAGCCCCTCACGGCCCAGCTACAACCCCCAGAAGGAACGTGCCCGGAGCTTCCCCGTGTGCTCTCCAAACACACTGCAAAACACATTTAAAACCCACACATAAAAATTAAATAGGGCATGGGTGATGTGCAGGGACAGCTTGCTGCTGCTGCTGCTGCTTTTTCTTTCTAAATCAATAAAACTGCCTTCAAGAGGCCCCCTTGAACCAGCTCTGCTCATTTATTTGTCTTGGAAATGTCCAGCGTCCTTAACTGCTTTTAGACGCACAAGAGGTGAATGATTAAGTCAAGACTATTATCTTTGCGCAGAGCATCTCCGCTGGCTGCAGGCCAAGCCGGGAGGAAAAGTGAAGCGAAACAAAGAGGCCGGAGCTATTGTGTTTGCCCGGCTCCCGCGGCGGCTTGCTGGGAAGCTCGGCCGCCTTGGAGGGAGGTCTCCGGGCGGGCATGGCTAGCGAGGCAGGGCACGTGTGGCTTGCCAGAAATAAGAGCGTAGAAATAACCGACGTGAGAAAAACTCGGCCCTCGTGTGAACAGGTGCCGCTCCGAGAGCTCCAGGGCACTCGCGGCCGCCTCTGCCAGCCACACGGGCAACCCTCCTTCCGCCCCACACGAGCTACCCACCTCCTCCCTCGCTCTGCCGCTCCCCAAGCAAAGGAGAGCTGTGCCAGTGAACAGCAGCAGCTGAATTTGGCACAGCAGTGACCTGTCTTGCTAGAAGGCAGAGGTTTTTAATGCCGCGGTGCTGCTGCGGTGCTCAGCAGCTCCAGCGCAGGAGCACCCGGCTGTGCTGGCTGCCACATAACAGCAGGACTAAAGACACGTGTCCTCTTCGCAGGCGTCCACGAGCTACTCGAGTCGCTACTGCTCGTGCCGGACACCCTCACCAGACTCGTGCCCGTTTTTCTCGGCTTTGCTGCGCGCTGGGGGAGCGGTAGCACAGGGCAGGCACTGGGGTGGGGGTGTAACGCTTGCCTACCTCTCACAAGGGCAGTGGGGCTGGGGATCTGCTCTCCCGACTGCCTTGCTCCACCAGGGGTGCTCTCCGGAAATAAAACTAGATCCAGACCCTGCGACTACAGCTACAAAACTCTCACCATCCCAAGGGTTGCAAAAATCACGTTTTCTTTTTCTTAGATATTATTAGGCGTTGTTTGTAGAACTGTTAAAATGCAATTTTATAGACCTTCAGTCCTGCTTCATCCTAATGTTGCCAAGCGAGGTTTGGAGCGATGCAAGTCTTATATGGCATATATATGATCAGCACTCACCTGGTGCCATTCCTGGGTCTCCTACAGCTGTGGTCACCAGCTTGGAGGCACGCGGAGCTGGAGAAGAGGAGATGTCACCAGGCCGCAGACAGCCAGGCTGCCACCTCGACACGGAGCACAGCCCAGGACTGCACGTGTGGCAACTCGCTGGAGTTTTCTTTACGAAACACCTAGACTAAGTGAGCACAAACACACAAATGCATCTACTACTATTACAGGTAGGTCTCTTTCAGCCCAAATTGCATGATGTCCTGAAAACACAGTGATTTGAAAACCCTAAATGTTTCAATACAACTCTATTTCTAGGCTTCAGACTGTGGAATAAACTTGTTTCCAAGACATATTTGAAAGAGACAACACTGATTTACTGTTCCAAGGGAATTACAAGGAGCACCTCTATATCTTGCTGAGGGTGGACATAAATAAATCAGGGAATAGAGCTGTCACAAGCAGTCGCAACCTGGTGCACTTACTGGAACTGCTTTGAAAATGTATCTGTATCTGATTATGCCCCACCAAAAAAGTTTGAAGTTGTCATCATTGGCCCATCATATCACATACCAGTCAATTGCTTGGAATCACCCTGTGAGATTACTTCAGAAAAATAGCCAGACGTGACATTTACGTCACAAGTCACATCTGCTCCTGTAGTTACTTTCCTGTCGACTGTTTTCAGCAGAGAAGGAAACCGGGCAGCGCTGGTGTCCGACAAGGGCTCGCAGTTCACCTCCTTGAGACCTCAGGTTTCTCTGGCAGGGGACACACATTGTTCACAGCTGATCCTTAGCGCTCTGCCATCACAACATAAAAATCAAACGCTTCAGTCTGAGAGCGTGTTTGCAGACCATGGAGTAGGAAGGGAGAGCTCAGAAACCCTGCGCTGTGACCTTCCTATGTGTGCCTAGAGCCACCCGCTGCACAACAAGGCCAAAGCTGCCTGCCAGCTCGAAACGCTGCCCGGGGGCAGCTCTTGCAAACCTCACATCGCTGGGTCAGTGATGCTTGACCTGGAAGCCCCATGACATCCAAAGAGAAGGAGCCCAGCAGCAGCAGCACCACGCATGGGCTGAGCAATCGCACGTAGCCGGGGCAGGCAGTGTTAACCCATCTCGCTTGCACTCAGGAACTCCAAAATGCAGAAACACGAGTGGGCTACAGAAAGAAAGAATCAAAATGTACAGCGTATTGCAAAAGAACATACCCAGCAGGCATAAATCGTCTAGAGAAGAAGGGGATATTTTCCTCCTTTCACAAGAAGGAAAATGCTATACGAAGGTATTTTGTGTCATAAGCCTTATTATCTAACAGATCACTTCACCCTCTCTGGTGCAGAGCAAACAAGCAGCAGCATCTGTTCCCCTCACCAGAGCCAGGAATTTATTTGTTTGGATCTGAGGGTATGATAGGTAAACCCTGAAGCATTTTAGCACTCAGGCACAGCACATCCTTATTCCATTACTGCTGCTGCGTGTGCCGGCGTTGGTTTCCCCTTTCAAGCCTGGATGCCCTCCTGGCGCAGGCAGCACGGCGCGTGGACACCAGATGCCCTGCAGGGATGTCCCGAGGCGAGGGAGAGCGCTGAGGCCTCGGGCGGCGGCACCGCTCGCTGCACGGCTGCTTGCTTGGGCTCTTGGCCTCACCAGTACCTCCGTGCCTAGGGAAAAACTTCCCCTTCCTTTCTCTGTGGGCACCGCTGGAGGTCTCTGGGTGCAGGAAAGTCCGCAGACGTCCCCAGGCAGCACCGACACCGAGCAGGGGCTCCTGGATCCGCTGGCATGGGCCACTGCGCTCGTCAAGGTCTGCGTGGAGAGGAGGGCTCCTCTGGGGTGGGACACATTGCGTGTCCTTTTCCTCACCATCCCTGCTGTCCATCTGGCGGGCGGCTGCTGCCCTTGCCGCATTTCCCCACCACTAACCTCCGGCACTGGTGGGGACCCATCGGTCCTCCCTGCCTGGTCCCCTGCACAGGACCCGTTGCCCAGGCCCCCTCTCATCGCAGACCCTGCAGGGAAGGTGCAGCCGCTGCTGGCGCCCGCCCGCCGCTTCCCCGGCCGGGGACGTGCAGTTCCCACCCTGCCGGAGGGTCAGGTCGCCCCGAGGACGCTTTGGCTGCACCCCCTGCACATCAGCTGTTGGGAGAAAGCTGCAGCGACTTTCCCAAGCAGATGGAAAAATCATCTGCCAAGAGCAGTGGATGCAGACTTTTAGTGTGACTTTCGGCACCAGGTCTTTGGGGACTGAGTTCTGTGCTATGCCTGTCAAGCCTGGAGAATAAGCCCCATTTCATTCATCTGCATTTTCTTCCTTTTCTTAGAGCAAATCCCTCAGATATTCCCAAACTACTGTTTCAACAGACATCTAATAAATCAGATGCTGTAACAGGAGAGCGCTGTGGTTCCTTGAGCCAAACGCGTTCCCACATTGCCTGGATGGGGCTGGTGCCCATCAGGACAAGCATTGCGTTTCAGGTTTGCTTGGACCTCAGGTGAGTGGCCTACAAGAGGGTCTCCATCTGGAGTCATTCTGCAGCACTAGACCTGCTCTTTTACAGCGGCAGGCACTGCCTGCTAATATAAAAACAGTTGGGAGAAAAAGCAATAGCTCTTATGAGGTTGGTAGGGGAAAAAAAACTCTATTCAAGACTTCCATTAATTTTTATGAATATCTCCAAAGAGATTTATTTTTATAACAATCTTGAAGTAGAGGAATAAACCCCCAGCTTCCTGACACTCCCCATTAGGGCTTCTCACCAGAAGCAAGTCCGGCGTGGTCGAGGCCGAGCCCTGCTCACCTCAGGCCCACGGATGGTGCTTTTGGGGGCAGCAGCCCTGCTCCAGCCTCACACGGTGCAGCCCCACCGATCCGTTTCCTCCAGACTATTTGTTATTTTCCTTTGCCTCTCAAGGCCTAGATAAATGTCAGAGAAGACAAAAAGGCTCCCCAGGAAATTGTCCTAATAACGAATCGATCACACGTGCCGGTGCGGCCCTGTGTCTGCCTGCAGCTGCTGCAGACAGGCTCGTGTTGTGCTGTCCAGGCTCAGGCAGCAAGGACGAGACACACGTGCTTGAGTCCCGTCCCACAAGGCTCGCTGTTAGACACAGCTCTACCGTCATGCTGGCCCCACATTGCCCCATGCACGTAAACCATGCGCCACAGTTTGAGGTCACAAAGCAGGAGTCCCTGGGTCACCGCCTCACGCTTTCCCATACCCTGGTGTCTCTATTCCTGGCAACATTTTTATTGCCCTGCTGATATCTCTGTGGGAGACTCTGCCCAGTCACCGCTCCTGAGGGCCTGGGGAGCTGGAGAGGCTTTGCTCGCCTGGCACAAAGCATGCAGTGAGGAAACAGCAACACGAGGAGTAGTGACCAGCCTGTGCATGCACTTGTCCTGCTTGTAAATACAGCAAAAACAGGTCAACTCTTTCAGGACCTTGTCCTGTAAAAAGGAGTTAAAGTTCCCCCTGCTGAAATGGCAGGCACGTGGCTTTTCTGAGGCAGATGATCTGCCTTCAGCTCTGCTTCCCGCAACTGCAAGTCCCAAAGGGCTTGACGTGCAGTGCATGAGAACAGCATACACTCTGCACAGTGCAGCACGCTGTGACTGTCCCTCATTACAGCCTGGAAAACAAGAAAACGACTCCAGACAGCTTGATTTTAATCTCGAGAAGGTTCACATTTAAGGGAGGCTAATTTTCCAATTTCTGGTTGCATATGTCTGTAGTTCCTACTTCCAGCTCGGAAGAGAAGCAACATGGTGGTTTGACAACCAAACCCGCTCTTAGTGCACTCACTTTTAAGTACCAGTGGTCCTGTGAGAGAAAATGTGCCGGCTCCCATCTGAGGCAGGTTTTGCAGAACCAGAAGGGCTCCCCAACACTGGTAAATTGTCCAAATATCAGGTACTCGCCATTTGCAGAAAGACTTTCTCAACAGTTGCCTTGACCCTGCATAACCTCGTGTCATCCTGCTGATTTTACAGCAACTACTTGCAGGATCAAAAGACTTTCAAATTGTACAGGCAGTTCTTCCAATTCCGGAAGAAAATGTGAAATCCAGCTACAGTGAACTCCTATCTTTTTGTCTCAGATTAAATGAAAACTTATGGGTGGGAAAGTCCTCCCTACATCTTGAGCCTAGAGCTAGGAAACAGGGAGCAGGGCTCGGCTCGGGGCAGAGCTCCCTGCACTGTCTCTTGTATCCGACTGCCCTCTACCCGCCGGCACGGGACGTGCCGCAAAGCGCTCACGGGAAGCAGGGCCCGGGAGCACCTCTCCGACAGCATACACGGTCATATACACATAGAAGGGTAGGCCCTTGCAGGCCCTTGCAACCTGCCCTCTTTAGTTTCTCAAGACTCATGCCACAGTGCCCCGAGTAAGGAAAATGTGCCATTGCAAATGTTTATAACATCTGATTTAAAGTTATACAGTTTCCCCCAGCGATAAACCAGAACAAATACTCTAAGATTTATAACATCCTTCCCTCCAGGGCCTTAAGCAATTGTGCTTGATTAATTTAGCAGTTAAACAGCACCAAGCAGAAGCATGATAACTTTATATCCAGGATTCCTAAGCAGCATACTGTTTTCCACAGGGATTTAGGTCTAAAACCACAAAGACGAGGCTCTAAATGTCTTCTTATCCATTTGCACTGAATAACTACGTGCACTGGGTATTTTTTTCTTGCAAAGAGATGCTGAGTTAAGTTTCTGCTTGTTCCCTGACATCAAGAATTACTTAGGATTTGTGGAAGCAGTAAATACCTGTTCTAATATGTAGCTTACATTCTGGACAGCACGAGTATTGATGAACTTTTTGTTTGGCTGCAGTGTCATGGTAAGTGATGTAAACATTTCTTTTGCTTCGTTAGCAAGAGAAGGGAGACCTTCTGGTCCATTTCTCCTCTACATGTTTCTTTGGTCAGCTCGACACGTCCTGCAAGCAGAATACGGAAATGTCGCTTTGCCCCAACTTCCTACACAAAACCACTCAGAATTCCCTTGATTCTGCTTTCCTTGAAATCCTCTAAAAGATTTTTGCGAAGATCATTAGCTCCTCTCTCTACACAAGTTCCTTACAGCAAAGAGGCCACAAGAAGAGACTCAGTTGCACTGGTAGCAGAGACACTTATGGTGATAGGCAGTTCCAGTCCAAAAAGACACTGTAAAACAGATAGCAAGAGTTTCCTACAAGACTCCTCAGCACCTCTCAGTAGACCTATCCACATAGCAAGAGCTCTTCTACTGCTAACTGGACAGCTTGAACAGGAGCGGGAAGAAAACGGGGAGCCTTTTTGTTTCATGGCTTCTATCAAGGCCACGTTCTGCCCTCAGCAAGACCCGTGCAGGGTAAGGCTGCAAGAGGAGACAGAATGTGAACCCGCCTCTGGTGTATAGGTAATGAATTTATGAAGCAAAACCAGCAGTGAGCACTTTAGGTCAGCATATTGGCTTTGCAGTGCTACAGCAGTTGAAAAGAGCAAGTCTTGTTTATATTATTTCTGCAGTGAGCAGGTATGACACTGAACAGGGGGAGCTTCAGTTAACTATAATGCACAGAATTTATTGCAAATTAAACTGTTTACTTTTCAAGGCGATTTGCAACTCCTGTCATGCTCACCAGGATTTTTATTGTTGATTTTTCAAGTATTAAAAAACCATCAAAACAGTATTAATGGAATGCTCTCTGTGCCATATTATATCCTCAAAGACATTTATACATCCTCCTGTAATAGAGAAAAACTGCCGAGATTGTTTGTGTCTGAAGGGTCATTACTGTTCTACAATACCCATTGGAAAATTCATGTTAACAGCTCTTTGACAATAATGTATTTGAAGCTACACAAAAAAATCGTGGAGTGTATAGGCTAGTGCTTCAATTGATTTGAAATATAGTCTAGCATTTGTCTTGGCTGCATTAACACGGTCTGTTTTACCAATACATTTATATTTATGATGACTAAGGGCAGATTATAGTTGTTAAAATTTGTCCTCCTGACATGAAAACACTACTTTGTCATTAATACATTTTGTAGTATAAACTATGATGTCAGGTCAATGTAAAGGGTAAAAACTTTCCTAAAGTATGCACACATCATTTTTTTAAAGCTATTGAGCCTAATGGAATAACAAAGGTCACAATAACAAACCATTACAGCTTTGGTCTTGGCAACTATGTCCACAGAAGAATCCTCCAAGAAACAATCATCATTTCTCCAATGTTATGGCATTAGGACGACAGGAATGGTTCACAAATGAGTCATGTGAGCCCAGAAACGCAGTAGCTATGTGAAAGCTGAGCAATCAATTATTCATTTGTTTACCAAGAGCTTTCTCAGCTGACATTAACCAGAACTTCTTAAAAAGAAGAACTTTACAGCTGTCCTTGGCCGTCCCATGAGGCTGTGCTCAGAGGCTGGAAAGATTGCTTAATTTCTCTACAAGCAATCTGGCATTTTTATTGAAATAAACAACAACATATGGACTAATTAACTGGGCTCAACCTGAGACCCAGCAGGTGTCAAAACACCAAAGACCCAACGTTGGGGTGATGATAACATGGGATGTTGGAAGAGGGAGAAGAACATTAAAGCAACTGAAATCTGGCTCTTGTTTGCACTTTAGCACATTACATTCCAAAACCCAGTAAGCTTCTGTGCATGGTTTATTAATGCAAGGATATTCACGTACACATTTTGCCCTTATTACATTTAGTAATCAGCTTTTACCAATTGACTTACAAGTTTCTTTATTTTTTATTGATTTTTGCCATATATCCTAACCCAATCTGTACATTCAGACCTTTTTCAACCACAAATGAGTAAGATTTAAAGTGATTTAAATGTCACCATTTCAGCTTTCTTTAATCTGTGGGGTTTTTTTGTTTGTTCGAAAGACCCATCCAAGCTAGGGAAATCTGTCATACAAAGGGAACTAAGAAAACTGGACACAGTGCAATTGAGTGCAAAACGAGCACATAAAAGGAGTTGATCTGAGTAGAGCTAAACCCCAGATTTTTCTTCAATCATTTCTTCTGCATGATAAAGCTGATGAGGAACACTAAAGCTTAGAGCAAATGCAGACGAAAACATTTATACATGGGTCTCCATGAAGTTATATCTGCATGCCATTAATATATTTAGCTGAAACCACTGAAAAAACTTCAAATAGTAAAACCTTCATGTTGACTTTCCCATTGTGTCCCAGATAGATTCTCAAGGTGCCACATGCAGCAACAAAAAGAAGTGATTGTGGAGTTGGAGGCTGAGATCTATACGAATGGCTTGCAAACCTAAAACCCACCAGCTCCTTTAACCTTGTATATATACCCTGGTATATAACCTTGGTATATATACCCTGGCCAATCAGCCTCAATTTAATTTTGTTTTCTTTTTAAGATTGAATGCATAAAGTGCCTCTACTTCTAGAAATAAGGACAGGAGAAAATTACAGGAACACAGAATCACAGAATCTTTAGAGTTGGAAGGGACCTCTAGAGATCACCTAGTCCAACCCCCCTGCTCCAGCAGGGACACCTAGAGCACGAGCACAGGGTGGCATCCAGGCAGGTCTGGAAGATCTCCATAGAAGGAGACTCCACAGCCTCTCTGGGCAAATTGCAGTATTTTAACTGCATGCTTGTAAAAGCTTGCTATAGGATTTGTGATAAGAATTCAGACTCTGACAAGAAAGGAGTCCTAAACAATTTGAAAGGTGTTATGGCACTGCAGCAAAATCCTCTCAGATTTGCCTGAGTTACCAACCATGAGTGAAAAAACAAGTCTCACTTTCTATTATTTACACTTCCAACAAGGCCTTATCTCCTTACTCTGAGCATGTTCCTTAAGCCCACCAGCCCTGTGTTGTTTATAAAAACAACTTAATGAAAAACAGGGAAACCCGCTACGTACTGGAGTAGCAGCTGTGCTTGCTACAGGGCCTCATTTGCCCAGGAAAGTCTCGGAGGGGACCAGGAATTTTCCTTTACTTCGCCCACTGATTTTGCCTAAAGATGCTGGGCACTTCAGAAAGCTTATTGCTAAGCACAGCTACTTTATGAGGACGGCAAGCATCAATCACGCAAGTCAGTGATAAAGCACAGGGGATCAGGAAGGCAGCGTAAGGTCGCGTCGGACAGAGCTTGGACAGAGTCCTTGTCTAAACAGAAGTGTCATCCATTTTGCTCCACTGCTCATCCCTAAACGATTATGCCAATCCCACAGGCCAAATCCTGCCTTTCTACTTTCACTAATGGATAAGTGAAGGGAAGAACCTTTAACAAGGTTCCTTCTGCTCAATGGCAGCGGAGGAAGAACCATTACTAAAAAAACAACCAAGGGTATCCGTCCTCCATTAGCCACTGAAAAGAAGAAATTTGGGGAAATAGGGTCTCATCATTTTGTTATAGTGAGAAAATGCATAGATAAAATGCGCCTGGCCACCCTTTCAATACATTTTATAGGATAATTAATCTCCACTGCCATGAGCTATTTCCCTAAATACCCCCTACGCTCATATTGCGTAGCCTGCGAAGAAGGAATCTGGTCAGCGTCGCTCTTGGGAGAGAGACGTACCTCTAAAAGCAGTCGTCTCCAAGCTAATGCTCACGACCCACACACAGGGGCACGCTGTTGAGTTAGAGTGGAAAGCACAAATTCTGCCATCATTAACTTCTGAGCTCTTGACTTTGTGATCCGAGCACTGCTTTTGTGGGGAAATGCGGTTGCAGACATGAGCCTAGGGATATTGGCATGGGCAAAATGTGCAGACCAGGAGCCGATCGAAATGAAAAACTGTAGCATGAAGTCGTTCATGTCTAGACTTCTTTTAAAAAAGGTATTCTGATATAAGCAAATTTTCTCATACTTCAAGTTGAGTTCTTCAAGATGAAATCTGCCTTATATTTATACACCTTTATTAGAGACAATGCTCATTTGTATGAATAGTCTGAGCTGCTTATTCAGATCAAAGAATGAAGCTGCCATGTATAAGAAGAACTACAACTGAAAAATATTGAACATCTCCAAGGTCACGTATCTTTAGAAGATCCTGCTTCATTATCTGACTTACAGTCCCTCCTGCAACAGGGACTTAAATCACATTTCATACAGTCAGTATGGAAAATTGATTCAATTTGTTAAATTTTCTACATTATTAAAAATAACTGGTCATTACTACTACAGACACATAAGTTCATCAACTTGGGGTCTTCCAGACAGACTTCTGGGTTTACAGTTCACGATGTTATTAGGGAGCAGAGCAAAGGGAATGAATAACCACAAGAGCACCAGTGAGCAGAGAAAAACAAGACCACAGTGAGGACAGACCAGAGGAAGAGCAGACTGTCAACCAGTCCATGGAGAAATTTAAAGAATAAAGACCATCCCACTACAATTAACGATGCTTATAACTAAGAAGTGACTTGATTTGCCATAGCCATCCTACAGCTCCTTCTGCTGTAAAATAATTCCTCAGGGACATTCTCCAAGCACAGAAAAGAAAGCAAAGCCTTCCCATTCTTCACATCTAAAATAGCACGAGAGGAAAGAATAAATACAGTTTATCAGGCCATAAGATCTGTATCAGGGTACTATTTTTCACAAAGCCTATGCTAAGTAAAACTCAAATCAGAAGAGATTGTGGCAGTTATCTCAGAAACATGGACTCAGATGAAACATGGGCTCGATAAAATATATTTCTGCATATCTAAAAGAGAATAGGTGTTCGCTTGCTCAGTTTGTACATGAGAAGGCCTCAATTCCTCTCACCCTGTAGGCACCAGATTGTCTATCTTACCTTTTGTTTGTAGATAGGGAATGACGGAGGCATCTCCTGAAGGTGATTTGGCCTGACAAGCACCAGACTCCTGTGTTGGATCCCTGAACTCAGGTGAGAAGTTTTCAGACTGGCTTCTCTGGGTGTCCTTAAGGCTGATGCTTTAAGACCGTAACTGAGCATGGAACCAGTATGTAGAGGTGATTCCAGAAGTGATTCACCTACGTTATACCTCCACTAACAGGGAAAAATCAAAACTTGCTATCAGAAATGCAAAGCACTGTTTCCAAAGCACAGTTTTAAGGCAGCATTTCTTTTCCTCCAGCAATGGAAGAATGTAAAATTATTGCAGTATAATGTGTTTGCAATGCTTTTTGTGGATTATGCATTAGCAAACCCATACTTTGTACCGAAGAAAAGCTGGCTACTTTTTGAATTTGCAAGGAGCAAAGAAATGGACTTAAGAGAATTCGTGAAGCTACAGGTGACCCGGTATAGATGGCTCCTTTCACCCATCTTCCCATCTACTTTTCTTAGGGGTCAGAGGTGAATTGAAATACTGTGAAATAAGGAAGATATATAAAGTCTTAATCCGTTAAGGCTTCATCCTTTTCCCCTTGAAAACAGTGGCAAAAATTCCCTCGATGCATGGAGCAGGCAATCTCACAGTGAAATAATTGTTTGGACACGCCACAGACAGCGCATGGGAGAGGGAGATCTCTCCTAAGATCACGGCTGAAAGACGTGCATTTCCAGTAACATCAAAACATCTAAATACCAAGGGGAGAAAAGCTCCTTGAGATGCTCAGCCAAGGATTACCTGAGCTGCAGTGGTGGTAGCAGCTGAATCGGTGTCCTGGCAGGTGAGCAACAGCCAGTGTATTCAAATGTGCTTTGAAAGTGTATTTATACTTTATCTGTGATTTAAGACATCAGCTTTTGTATTTATTTTAAAAAGCAAAAGCACTGTCAAACAATAAGAGTAAAATGCAGCTTCATTGCTTGAACATCTGGAAAAGCAGCGAGGTAGGAGAACGATTTGCTGACAACTGTAGAGCTAGCACAGATTTAGGACCCAGTATTGCCAGATGCAAAGCCTCTCCAGGCTCCATCTGAGCATCCTTCACTCTGGAGGGATGTCCTTTGGAATGCTGCAAAGGGCATCAGCTCCCCCTTCCCTGGAAATCCACACTCTGTTGTATTTATGGTCACTAAAAGTCAATGCACAATCATAAGACTGGCTACGGAGCTCATGCTCAAATCTTTCCACTGGGAAATGTTATAAAACCTTTTGTAAGATGATTGGAAATGGACAGGATTCAGCTTATTGATGCTGAAGTCCCCTATGCACACAGTTGCTATTTACCCATGAAGAGGTCCAAACAAGCAGCTACCAGCAGTAGGCGACAGTGACGCTTCTTAGATGTGGGCTTGAGTTGGAGCAGCACAGCAAGACTTGCACATCTCCAGTGCTCATTTCCATACATAACATGGTAACAAGCACAGGGAGGCTCCAATGTGGAAAGTTTATCATCAGACTTCAAACTAAGCAGCTCATGGCAAAAACAGCTTTGGAAAGGAGGCAGTCAAGGTTAAAGTCCTAAAACCCTGCAGTGCTGTTCAACCAAAAGATCCTGAAGACAGGAGAATGGCAGTGAAAGCTCTGCAGTAGAATACGGAGATCGCGAGTCAAGGGAAATGATCCTTCATTCCCAGGCATTGCTCTTGGAAGTACAGGACACATGACTTCCTAGGGCTTTCCAACCCTCAACATAGACAGCTCGAGGAAAGCACTAAAAGAAGCCAGTGATTAAGGCGGAATGCTTTCAAACAAAGAGTTACAGAAATGTGCAATATGTCAGGAATCACAGAAAGCACAAATACCACAGAAACACAAATAAGGAATGAGCCAGTCTAAATGCAATTTTTAGGGAAAATTCAAGGTAAATTACACCATATTGTGCTGTGTTTTTTGACAAGTATGAATGAAAATTGATGTGAAACCTCTTAGGTTTGTTGTGCTCTCTGGAAATGTGAGACTAATTCAGATTTTGGTCATGTCCACTGCTTACAAGTGCCCTAGTTTTTTCATGAAAGAAGAGTTCAGAAACAGTCTGAAACACGTTTAGTCCGTATATTCCGAGAGTTCTGTCTGAAGCTGCCAGAGGCAGGAATCAGGATTTGTTTTCAAGGACATAAAGCGCCGGGCCTATGACATAAGTGCCTGAAACCATATGGTACCATGTTCTAAACATCCTTCCAGGACCTGCCTGCTGTGACATAACTAGGCCTAGATTTTACTTAATCCTCAAACAAAAAGGCCTTTGGGAGAGTGCATGGCATAGGCTAAAAGGGAGGTTCTCCTTCTGAAAGCCTCGGGGTCCCTCAGCTGGGGCCAGTGTGGGGCTTTCAGACCACACGCTGCTTCCAAACGCCAAAGTCACGAGCGGGTGAGGCAAACTGTTGTGCCAGATCAAAGACAAAGTCTTGGTGCACAGGAGAGGAGTTTGAACACGCATCACCAGCTCAATGTAAACTGTAGCAGCAACACCATTCTACAACTACCTGCAAATTTGTGCTAAAATTGCAATCTTGTGCTAAGGATTTAACACATTGGCTGCAGTAATATGCCTAAGTACAGGTCATGACAGAGAGGTTAAGTGACTTGCTTTGAAGCTCTACAGAACGAGCATCTCCAGAACCCTCCGCAGGCGGCCGCATCTGCACTGTGTGGCTGCGTGCCACCCTCTGCCCGCACGCCCGGCACCCCTGGATGCTCCAGGCGCTGGTGGCGTGCCCTGCGCTGCACATGCACTGCTCTCTGTGGGAAGGCCTGGCAGAGAGCAGAGAGCCGGGAGCCGCGGCCTCCCGACCGCGACCTGTGGGCAGGAGCCGACCATCACGTCCAAGCACGCCACCTCTTGCATTTCCCTCTGCCCCTCTGTGCACAAGGGGCAACGATTCCCATTTCCCACTGGGGTTTGCAACAGGCCCGGAGCGTGCCAGGTGCTGGATGAACAAGCCTGGGACGCAGCACATCCTCCATGGGCAGCCACCCGAGGGTTCCGCAAGCGACTTCTGGCTGCAGTTCAGGGGCGGTTTCCTGCTCTGCCAGGTGTCTGCAGCACCAGCTGTCGACGATTGTTTTCACCACTTTGTTACCACTGAGGGGAGAAAACCACCAGGACAGACAGGAGGCCCTCGGCCAGCCGCCGGCGCAGCCTCCCTTGCGTGAGGTGCCACCCGCCAGAGCTCCAGCGCAGGGCGGCCCTGCGGCCGGGATGAGCCGCGCTGCCTGTGCGCAGCATCACCCGGCCCTGCTGCGCCCGAGTGCTTTCCCCTTTGGAGAAAGGAAACGCACCAAAAGAACCCGAGATATTTTTTTTCATCAAGTGAGGATTGTTTTTCTTTTTCCGTTTGTTCCAATCCATCAAAGGATGTATGGAATGATGTTAAAAACACTGACTTTTTGGCTGAGAAGAAGACATACGAGAAGGAAAATGGTTTTCATGAAAGTGCATTCCTAGAAATAGGAATCCCCTCTCCTTTCTTCTGCCAATACCGTGCACCCAGGAATGCGATACTCACGGCATGTTCCTTTGGAGTGCAGAACTCCAGCATTACCTGCATGTGTATTTTCCTTCACAAACGACTTTTGGTTATCTCAAGTGTTCAGAGATATCATAGATAATTCCTGGTTTGACTCTAGAAAAAATAAAAAGTGCTTTGTTGGATGAAGTATCATTTCTGTAACATCCTTTCTACACGTTTCAGTATTTTTCTTAAGTTGTTCCTCTTCCTGGGTGGTCATTTTTCCACACATTTAATCCTTGTTACAGAATATACAAATTCCACGTATTAAAGCCGGGAGACAATTTTCTCGGGGGCTGGCAGGACACGCGGAGCTTGCGAGAAGCTGCTCTGTGTCCCGATGCCGTGCTGCTCTCGCCAGCCGCCTCCCTCGGCCCGGCACGGGCTCGCTGCCCGCGGCTGAGCCTGGGCGCTCCGCCGCGCGCGGGCTGCGTGTCAGCGACGCCACGGCAAGGCCTGCCCAGGCTCCTGTCAGGGGCGCCACCGACGCAGCAAGAACCACGCACAAAACTTCAGCCATGGAAAACGTCTAGCACAGGTTGGAAGGCAGAATCTCTGCCAGTTATCTGTACCTTGGCACTGCTGATTGCCAAGACTCTTAATTCCAATACCGAGGCAAAGAATCAAAGCAGAGAAAGACTCTTGACACCACTGGAATTAGACATAAATACATCCACTCTAAACCAATCAACCTGGGACAGCCCGTATCCCAGACTGATTTTGCGTCTTTCTTTCCCAGTATAACATCTTCAAGATATAAATATTTGGCAGGTATCTATGGAAAAGCCAGGGGCTACACTAATCAAACGTTCCTGGGACAGCACAGATAAAACCAACACGCAGCAAAGCTCATCACGCTGGAAAAACCCACCCGTCCTAGCAGCGGGCAACTAAGAGATCTCTCAGTCAAGACAGCTACCAAGAGATTTGCTGGAGCCGCAAACCGAGACAAGCAACATCGTTCTCCAGAGAGCACCAGGAGACAGGCTCATGCCTCGAGTGCTTTCCAGGCGTAGCACAAACGAGAGCAGATAGGCACCGCAGCTGGTCACTAACACGCGTACGGGCTGGTGTTAGTACGCGCATGGGCCCAGCCGGTTGGTGCCGCTGAGGTCACAGGGGCCTTGAGCTGAACACGCAGCACCCCGAGCGCCGCAGCCCCTCAGCAGCACCCAAGTGCGTCCGCCCGCGCCACAGCCTTGACGGGCACTGCCCTAGCTGGGCTGCACCTATGACGGGAACTCACCTGTCCAGGAGCCCGCAGGGCTCACTGGGGCAAGACATGGGAACGCAGGAGCAGCAGGGAGGGCCCTACACCGTGAGAAGAACCTGCTCCTGTCCTGCAGGAGGTCACCGTCCCCCTGGGACAAACAAGTCACAGGCCATCTACTATCCTGTCAAGCTATAAAAGCTGCTCTTCTCCCCTCCGTCGCCCTGACCTCACTGTACAGCGCAAAGAACTAAACAGCCACACTGTTAAAGACCAATACCATTAGTTACTCACCAGTCTGTCACTTCCCCTATAAGTTCCCCTATAAGTTCCCCAAGTCAAAGATGCTCTTCAGCTCTTCGATGTGCCCACATGCACACACCCTGCATCACGGAAGGCTTCTGTTCAAACAGACCAAGGTGAGTGCTCACATACGCTACAAGTAAGTCTATCATCTTCTGCTAAGGCACGGCCCTCAGTCTGACATAGCCCTTTACCCCTCTGAGATTTCGGAGGTGACTGCAACTGAACTACCCTTGGCACAGGAGAGTCACACATGTGGACCAAGAGAGCCCGCCGTGCCCCCTCGCCTGCTTCCCCCTAGCTCTGCTAGCCCCAAAGGCTTTGTGGGGACTGCCCTGAGAGCCACCAAGACCAAGGAAGGGCACCCAACTTGCAGAAAGGATGAGCGAGTGCTCAAGTATGCTGAGGGACACAGCAAAAAAGGAGGGAACCATCCATATTCAAGCGCAGCAGGGAAGACGGAGGACGGACATTTCAAAGATCCTGCTAACACGGGAGCTGGTGGAGCACTGGGCTGGGTTGCTGGTGAAACAGCAGAGTCTCCTCCACACTGGAGTGATGCCGGTATGGTCGATACTTCCCAGCGCGAGGAGATGGTCTAAAGGATCTCACCATGTTCCTCTCATCCTTACTGCTCTACAGCTTTATAACAGTAATAAACCTTGAAAAGCTTATCGGTGCAATCTGACGTGTGGACTGCCAACTCCATACTTAGTGCTAAAATGTACTTAAGAGGGTAGCTTCATAGCCACTACATCAATCTTTTAAAAAAATGGTATTTAATCTCTTGGATCTGGTCTCTTCTACAGCCCATACTCCCTTAAACAAGGTCATTTTCTAGTCACTAAGGATAGAAAAAGAATAAAGGGAGAAAAAATAAGTCAAGAAAAAAAAAGGCAATTTTTAAAGCTAATTATCACTAGGAAATAATTCCAGGCTGAAACAAGATGTACCATCTTGCTGTACTTTTATGCCAGGAGACTCTCAGTCTAGTGGATGTACCCAAAATGATGCTTCCATATTTGATGGAAATCTGCCAGGAAAGTAAAAGAAGGCATGCACACATCTATAAGTGCTTGTGATGAGAATGAAACCAAATAGCAAGTTGGGAGCCTTTGCAGTTGTGTAAGGGAATAGAAGTTCCATTCCCTTACACAAGTTAAATAGGTTGCTCAAAATGATGTTCTCATGGGAAAAAATCAGCAATCGGGAGTGGAAATAAAGAGGTTACAGATGATTATTTTGCCAACTGGAGATGCAGCAGAGCCTGACAAAATATAAAGTGTTTGAGTGCAAACACAATCTCTGTCATTTTGAAAAAAAGTACAATTTCTTATATATTCAATGAGAAAGATACATACATATACACACTATAAAACAACTGACTACAGTGCTTAAGAGTGGAGAAAATGCAGTGTTCACACTGCATTAGTCCTGAAGCAAGTCAGAAAGGAGAGGTGGAATCGAGTTGGTTTGTCAAAAGCGAATTTGTAGATCCAGGATGCTGTGTGATTTTCTGGAGAACTTTGGGATTTGGGGGAGAATATGCAGATCAAACACTAGACACTCTGCAAATAAACCTCAAACAAAATAAAAAGTATAGTCTGAAGTTTGTTAAAAATAGTGGGAAACTAAACTGTTTAGAACGGCCGGGCCTGTTATAAATGGAGTCTCACTCCATGTCACCAGTGGATATACTCTTTTAAATTTAGACATATTAATGCTTTCTAGTCCAGCACCAAACCCACTTTGACTGCTTCTTCGAGATGATTGTATAAAATACACTGGTCTTTCCCAAATGAATTAATGGAGAATTTATTAAATGGCCTCTGTGGGAGGACCCTCCTTCACTTCCAGCCCTACAACCAGGCAGAAAGGGCAAGTCAGAAAGGACACACACTGTATCCAAAGCAAATCCATTTAAAAAGAGCAAACAAATCCAGAGGGACCAGAAAGAGCAGGAATTATCTGCAATGTTAGCTAATAACTTTAAATAGACTGTATTTTCTTCACATGGAGCTGGCATTGATTAGATTTATTTATGCAGAAAGTTCAGTGGGGCAGGAACAGCTATTTTTGAATCGCAGGGAGGTCAGAGGAAAGGGAGACAAGCATCAGCATTCCGGGGAACGTGGGCTACCCTCTCGTAAATATGCTACACTTGGCAGGACCTTTTAGAAAAGCCTGTTTTGCTTTTTTTGCAAAGGCATGCTGCAATATGGCTCTGTAATGGTTACATGTCCTAAGTAAAGGGCTAAATCAGCTTTTCCTGACACCTCAGCTCCAAGGAGCAGGATTGTTTTCATAACATTAAAAAAAAAAGACTTTGAGAAAGTCCAATAAAACCATACGTCAACATATCAGGCCAAACAAAGAAGTGCTGAATTTGTGTTATTCTCTGGAAAAACAACCAGCAAAAAGGCTTTTAATGGCCATGAATTACGTGGTTGAGGTGAGTGACTAAGGCCGCGGCTGGAAACGAGCTCCCGTGGGAAGGAGGGGAGCGCAGCCCGGGCCGTACGCACGCGGCGTGGGCACCGCGCTGCCCACGGTCGGTCGCTGCCACCCTGCCGCGTGCGCAAGGCAACGGCCTCCTCTGCCCCTACTGTAGACCCCGCGCCTGCATGTGGCGCTGCCCATTTTCCCTCGAGCCCAGCTCCGGATCAGCCAGCTTCAGCATCAGACCAACCTCGCTCTTCCCGAGCACCTTACAACGCAGTGCTGACTCCAGCCCTCCACCACCATTTCCACCACCACTTCTGCAGCTCAGGAGGTGCTTCCCGCAAAGCTCTCAAAGCATCACATATTTTTCCAAACTCTTTACAATTAAATTTAGGTTGATGAACATATTTGGTTTTCTGGTACCCTTACGTGCTTAACTATACAGTAAATCTCACATCCCCACTAGGATGTTTGTGATCCTGGCAGGATATTTACAAACGCACCGTATGAGCTGGAAGATGACTAGCTCTGCTGAAGGTTATGCAGGCTGGAATGCAGAAAATCATCACAGCTTTAACTCTATTTAACAGAAATAAAGGGATAAAGCATGGAAGTTTATGTTGCCTGTCTCCTTATTTGAGCTGAGGGTGAAAAACTTGGCATTCTGATATAAATTTGGCGTTATGCAAATCCAGGTAACAGAAAATTAATACTGATCACCAGACTGCACCACTGTGAACACAGTGAAAGATTTCTATGTTGAATCTAGTTGAGGAGATCATTCTCTAACTTTGAAGGGACCTAAGATAGCGTTGTTACTGCCAATCTCCCCATGATCTTGCAATCTGTTAGCAGTATGACTTTTGATCTTTTACTACAAATCTACTACAAAACTACAAAGTTTTCATAATACATAGGGAAGGGCTCTGTGGCTCCTGGTATGAGGAGAATAAATTTGAATTTTAATACCTATTGCTTGCTTTTCTGCAGTTGGAGAAGACAGCACTCTGGGACCCGTCTGTTTTCTTTCAGTCCTACATTTAGGAGAATAAAGTCTTGAAAAAATGTAGTTGAAGGATTCAGCCATCACCTTTTACTCATGCCAAGGAGTTACAGGCAGGTCTGTCTAAACTAACTGTCCAGGAGTCAGTGCATGTACTCACGCTCGCAGTGCTTTAGCCATCACCATCCTTCATAACATGCAGGATAAGATAGATCTCGATGAGCATGGAGTGAAGCTGCGTTTTGGAGCACAACAGGGAAGAAGTTGTGATGTTAACACATCAGTGACAGGCAAATATGATAAATGTTTCCTTCTGCTTATTATCTAGCCCCTATGGAAAGTCAGAATAGTCAACTGGCAAGCAGAGAGTGATGTCAGAGCAATTCTGTGCATTACAGGGAACAATTCTGCTTTGCAGCACTGGTCCTGGAAGAAAGCAAGGTCTCGCAGGCGACTACCAGCCTAGCGCCCACAGGATGAAAGCCATGGCAAGATGCTTTACCCTTACATAGGCCACCCTGTCCCTCCTGCTGCCTCCATCCTGCTTAATATCAATCTGGAGCGTGCATTTACCACCCCAGGCCCAAGAGGCCTTAGCCCCTGCCCCAAGCCAGGGAAGGGTGCGGGGGCTCCTGTGCCACACAATGGTCACCCAGCCGCAGCGGGTGCTCCCCCTAAGCGCTCCCCTCTCTGCTGAGGGGCTCCTCACACGCCAGGCGGGAAGCAGCCCGCCTAGCAGCCTAGCGTGGCACTGTCCAAAGGAGCAGAACACCAACAAACAAAAGAGAAGGTGGTCGCTAAGTGCGCATAAAGGTGTAGGCCCCTGTCCCACAACAGGAAAGTTAATACAAGTGAAGCTCCGTATCTTCCAGACGAAGGGAGGATTTAGTACACACCTTTGTTGTTTGCATTCTTTCTTTCATGACTCTTTCGTCCAAAAGGAACCAAGACTTTGTGGGTATAGTCCTAGGCCCTACAGCAACTTCCCTACAGATGTCAAAGTGAGATTGAGGCCTATTTAAGCTGCTAGAATAGACCAAGAATGGAGAGCATCTGTGCTTGCCCTTCTTGGAAACCTTTGTGATTTTGAGGAGGGTAAGAGCCCTTCTTTTCCACTTACAGAGGACAGCAAAGCCTTTGAAGGGACCATGTCGCCTTAAAATGCAGAAGCACTGATCTCTCCCCTTGTTTGTGTCAGTCTCGGTTAAGGTACCTCCACCTCAAATGCTGAGCAACAAGGAGTTATCCTCTGTAAGGACTGCCCTTCTCTCACACATCCTTCTGCAAGAATCATACTGGCCAGTAACTGCTCTAGAACATGCATTATTTCATGCTTAAAGACCTGAAATAGGAAACATTATTTTGCATTGACTGAGGGTACTAAACATTCCCACTTTCTAGGTAATTTTTTTCCTGTTCTTGAACATCTATGGAGAAAAGACGAGATCAGAAATTTATCAGTTTTATAGTGGTTAGCCTGTAAACATCTTTTTCATCATCAAGATCATAAAGTTGTAAAGCTGAGCCTTGCAGACCACGTATAATCTGATGGTTCTGCTCCCTTAGCAGGTGGCTTCCTCTGGTTAACTAGGAACTCTCCTGAGCATGCAGGCTTGATAAAAGAAAAATATCATCACTGTTAATTATGTATGAGATCTAGTAAACAGTAACAGAAGTTAGATGCTAAGAGAAAAACAACCTAAAAAAAAGAAAAAGAAACTCCTTACAAGAGTTTAGATTTAACGGAAGTTTACTTTTTTCAATAGAAGAATATATTTTTTTCTTTCAAGAATTAAAATGTAGTTAACAGCTTTAAGCACCCATATACAAAAAGTGCTCTAGGACGGACATGTTTTCAGTTGATTTTCTAAAAAGATTCAATGAAATCAAATGTAATTCCTACAGTTACAGTAGTTCAACAATTATATGAAAATACTTACATTGTAATATTACAACGTTGTAATAGTTACTCTCTGCAACTCCTAGCTCTTTTATTACATAACTGACTTAAATGTCATTTGTCAAATTCACTACATTCAGATGCATACTCATTTTAGGATTCTAGCGAAATTCTTCTAAGGACATTTTGTAGAGGCAAATCAGAGTTTAGATCTATGTAATTTCCCTTCAGTAATAGGAATACAGATGCAAAACTTCCCCCTGGACAAACAGCTGTGTTCCCAAATTAATCCTGTCAATGACAGCAAAATGCAACACGACCTATACCACACAGAACTCGTGTTACGCAACTCCTAATGTGGTGCTAAGGGAACAGTGAAGAATTATGCTTTGCCAGAGGCAAGAATTCATCTCTCTTCCCTTCCACTTTTTTGACTCGAGAGACACACTTAACTAATTGCTCCAGAAGGCCAGCAAGTTATCTTTGCTTAATAACAACATGAGCAATTCCACAGTATTTCAGCTTCTAATACATTAACGGATTTCCAACATATGCTTAAGTGGATCTCATAATTATTTTTATTTTAAAAGACGCTTTTTCTCTGACGTCCTCCCACTAGTCACTGCACTGGGAATACCAATGCACAAGCATGAAATATGCAGCCCAAGCTAGGGACTCCTCTGTCACATGAGAACTAAACACTTACAGAGCACTCTACTAACCAAGAACTATCTGGAGCAACTCCCACGTAACAAAAAATACAGAACTACCTTCCTCATATGCCTGCTCCATGATTGTCATGTACACCCATTCGAACTGGCTCAAAAGCAGGATGGCTCTTCACTCTGCCAGTGTCAGCTCAGCACAGGCAGCAAAACCCCAGTTTCATACTCACAAAAGAGAACTGAGAATCTAGACTCCAAACTTAGCTGACTTGTGCTTCTTCATACTTATTTAAAATCCTCTTCGGGCAAACTCTACACTCTTTCTGGATATACTAATCCATAACAATGCTACGAGTGTCAAGCACTCATTTTTATCTTTGTGTATAGTTTTTTTTTTTTTTTTTTTTTTTTAAGTTCTGCAAGATTTGACATGAAGAAAGCACTGCCATGGTCCAATGTTTCTTTCTCCTGCATCAACCCCCTGTTTGTTTTACACACTATAACATACAGCAGAAAATATGATTATGGACTTCATATAAGTGGCTAACATTTCAGATAGGTTTAAGAAAAAAAAAGTGCATACTGTGTACGGGTGTTAAAATGCTCATTCTAAAACTTCTCAATTTCCTGCTTGGCTGCTATTTGACACCAGAAGTCTAAATTTTTATTTCTCCTGAATGCATAAGCTTTACTTCTCTATGTATGCAGGTGACTTTAGTACAGACATCCTCTTGCTGAAGTTGACCAACTTTTAATAGTAAGAGTTTCATAAGGCCAGAGAGGAGCTAAACATAAACACAGCTCCCCATATAACCAGGGCTAGGGAGGGTGTCAGTTTGACCAGGGGGAGTCTAAGGATCATATGATGCCGCAGTCACTTTGGCACTTCACAGGCTCAAGGACTCCTTTGTGCCTTACAAAGAAAAAAAACACAGAAAATATTGCAAGGAATAAGAAAAAAAAAGTATGTCGGTGGCTGTGTTCATGGGAAAGCAATTTGAATATCAAAGTGAAATAACATCTTCTGATCAAAATCTATCTCCCTTTATTGGACTATTTTGTACACAGGGTCTCCAACTTGAATTGTTCCAGTTCTGTCAACAGCAAAATACCTTCCGAAGAGAGGGCTGGATTTGTACAGATCTTTCTCAGATGGATCACATAAGCGGTAACTGCAGAGAGAAAATACTTCAGAATCAGAAAATTTCAGTGATGACAAAGAGATAGCATACGAACAGTGATGCCCTGTGTTGGTCAAACTTTTAGACAAAAATTAGCTAAATAAATATAACAGTTAAGAGAACTAAGCTGTTCAAAAAGAACAAAACTGTTTGTATTCACATAACCAAGTATTCACATACACAAAAACTACCATAAAAAACATCCTCAAAGTGCTAACTTATACTTTTAAATACCTTAAATATCTATTTCCACAAGCACTCACACAGGCAGAAATGAAAGAGGTAGAGAAGGTAAAGTTGAGAAGAAAAAAAAAAAAAAAAATTTGTTAAATATAAAAATTTAGAAAAAAAAAAAAAAAAGAAAAAAAAAAAAAAAAAAAAACTTCCCGAGTTTTCTTACCATATGGAACTGCAGAAAGTACAAATAAAGTCAATAGAGACCGACCTTTACACCTTGACCTTGAGTCTAACATATGCTTAAATTCACTTACATAACTCCCGCCTACTCTCTCCTGAGATCTAGCCTATACCCACTCGCAAGGCTTGAGAAGCACTGATATTTTTTACAACCTTTTCAATGTTTCCAGTGGCTCTTTCCTATCCAGGACCCCAGTGTCTGGGTTCACAGTTGTTAAAATACACCTGCAATGACAGACAGTGCCAAGTCAATAATGGTTATGGTTATGTATGTATGCATATCTACATGTATGTGTGTGCATGTATCTATTTTAATAGGAGTCCCAAACATTCACCTGCCACAAGACACTGTTCCTTTCAGTTCCACATCACCAATAACAATGTCCTCCCAGGAGTCCTGAGGGAAGGGAAACATTATGCACAGATTAGACATATCCATATGTAATCATTTCTCCAGAAACTGGTTCTAAGCACAGTCATTCCTAGAAGAAGAGGTATCATTCTGGACAATCACCTTTCTCATATCTACAGGGTAAGTAAAAATAAAATATGGTATTGTTTTAATGAAATACCTATTGTCAATTCACTCACCCAATTCAGCACACATCAGTAATTACATTAATTAAAGATCAAATTCCTTGGCAAAATGGAAACACAACATCAAAACACCTAGAAGCTATCAACACCAGCCTCATTACGTTCAGAGAACGGGATGCTTTTTGCACCACTAGGATATTGTCAGGGATGCAGTTATTGTACTGTAGTATTAAAAGGGTGAGCTTTTACTCCTGTGACAACCATTAAAAAACATCACACTGACAATTTACAAATTATCTGTATCATTAATTTTATGCATTACAGTATGCATAACTTTCCTTATTTCATACTTGAGCATTCAGTCATAGCCTGTCATTTAAATGTACTTATTTTAGCCTTCACTAAGATAAGTAACTATCCACAGGCTTGTCACCTCCCTCGATGTTTCACGTGTGTTTAAGTGAGCCGAAGCTGCACCCGTCTGGAGATCAGCTGTAAGTCACAGAGCAGCAACTCATCCTTGTAGACACAACACTCCATGGAAAAGAAGCTACGAAAATAAAACTGAGCCTCCAAAAGGGCTTTTGGGAATTATTTTACCTCTTCATAAGCACTGCAATCTGAAACAAGAATATTTGGCCTGAAGTTCTCCATCTTAACTTTCTTCTCCATTCTGCTGTTTAGATCGTCCAGTGAAGCTTCTGTAAGCATCAAGATGGGGCTACAGTCAGGGTAGGCAACCTACACAAATAAACACAAAGAAATCCTGTGGCTGCTGCAAGACCATGGGAGCACAATTTGCAGAAATACTTAATGGTAAAAACACTGGTAGGTTGAAGCTAATGGCTATATAGTAGCCTGGCAGTGTTATGTTGCTGCAGTAAGGTTTTAATTCACTGGAAGCACGTTAAGAAGCAAAATAACAAGCCCTTTCCTATTTCATTAACCACTCTAACTTTTATTTGCTCAACCTGTAAAATTAAGCTTTATTTATAGAGTTAAGCCACAAATTATGTCAGCTACCACAACTTCTTATACAATGCAATAAACGTAGGCAATACAGGATGCATGTTCCAGACATTACTTTTGTGTGTTGCGGGTGGAGTCAAGTATGTCAGTAAAACAGGTTATCGCAAGTTATGATAGACAGTAAGAAGTTGATAGACTTGCTGGACTTACCTGGTTGACTTTAATCAATTAACTGCATTTTTCTATACATTGAATCTATGTTGCCACAGTATACTGAATCATCTCATCACTGAAACTACCTAATGACAGAGAAAATTTCACATACAGAATAGTCACATTAAACTGCAACCACCCATTCATTGTTCACTGGCCTAAGTTTGCTCAGAGGCAAGAGGGCTGCCACTGTGGCAAACAAGGCCAATCAACAGGATTTTAAAAAAAAAAAAAAAAAAAAAAAAAAAGGATACATAGTTGCCAGTGACCTTGAGAGAGCAGGAAAGTTTTGGAAGAATTTTGGCATAAAACCCCTCCTCCCGTCTTTTCTGCTACATTATCATTTTCCTCTCATGCATACTGCAGCTGAATTGTGCTTTCTTCTCCTCCAAACACAAGCAATGAGTGTGGAAACAGCTACAGAAACAGTTCTACCTCATTCTCATGCTAGGACTCCTGAACGTGGCCCTTTCCGATCTGTCATCCAATTTGCTGATACCTGCTGTCTTCTCCATCGGCCTCCGTGCCCTTGCAGGATAAATGCACATGTCTAAAGGTCCAGAACTGTGGATATGTCTTACTGTTTGTGCAACAACAAGGAAATCACTGAAGCTCCATAAATAATAACATCACAACACAGTAGAGTAAGATAGTGACAGTTTGCATTCGCTTACGAAGCTTATGCTCGTCAGGCTCAATTCAAACCACCTCCATGTGTAGTTTTACTATGTGAAAAAGAGCATCAGTGGCTTCAGCGACAGGAGGACATATAGAGAATGTATTGACTGAGCACAACATCTCCTCTCCCTGACTGCAAATCTTTATCTAATATCCCATCTTCCAGCTTCCCCTCACAGGAAGAAAAAGATGAAAACTCTGCAGACTTAAAGCAAAGTTTAGGCAAGTAAGTCATTGCATCAAAGGTAAAGTGCATATTAATATGCTTTAAGTACACGACTGCATACTTGCTAAAATGAGTTCATCACCTGAGGGCTGAAATGCACGTTTGGGCAAGGGAAAATCAATAAAAAGGATACAAAACCATACTGCAGGGAAAAACATTCATTTACCTCATCGGTGGTTCGGAAACGGTTTATTATGTCCTTCGACTTCCTCGGCACCATGGAAGACTCGAAGTGCACTAGTCGATAGGGCTCTGTTTTCAGGAAAGACGTAATCCACTGGGCCACTTCATCGCCACAGTCCCTCCCTTGGATATCCAGTCCGAACACCCTGCAGGATCACAAGTCAGATCTCGTATCAGCAAGTTAGCTGGAAAGCTGAAGGCTCAACATTACTCGAAGGCAAACAGCCTGTTAAAAAAAGAGCAGTTGTAAGATCCTGTAAACGAACTACCTGAATTATAATAAAGCAGAAGTTGGTTACTGATTATGCTGTAAGAGTCATTCCCAGCACACAGTTTCCCTGTGGACACCTTGTTTCGGAAGATTAGTAGCACAAACACGGTCAGAAAATACCAGCTGACCTCAGCATGAAGGAATGAACCCTGAAACAGGCTGTAGGTGCACAGATCTAATGTCACCTCACTATCCCCGTAAGGAAACACGTCAGTGCCGCACTTTCAAGCAAAGCAAAGGGTCCGTTCTTACCCTTGTGTGTGTGAGACTTCAACACCAAAACACCTTTATCCAGAAAGTGACTGAAATGTAACTGATTTCAGAAAATCAAACATAGATTAAATGGGCATAGTTACTGTAACTGAAATTTGTAAATGTTGTCGCTCAACGCTAAGGAAGCTTTCCTTCAAATTATAGTGCTGCCAAAATTTAGCCAGAGCTGAGTAAAACTGCTGTCCAAAGATCATTTGAACTAACACTGTGACACTAACAGATTTGCACGTGTCAAAAATATTCTTACGACAAAAGAGCAAAACAGTTTATGTTAAAACCTAGCATTTACAACATTCTCAGACACCACACTGGGGTCTGAGCCATTTGAGAGTCAGTTTTGCAGCTCAGAAGGCTGAGCAGAGAGGGAAACCTGAAACATCTGACTAGTGGTCTCAACAAGTTAAAAACTAAGTTAAAAACAACAATAACAAAGGCTATAAATTGACTTCCCCTAAAGCTTCTGGCTCAACATCCCAGGAGATCCAGTGTCGGGTATAAAAGTCAATAAGTAACACTGAGACATAGAGATTAAGCTACTCTATGTTCTAAGAGAGGTTAAAGATTTAAACCAGAAGCAAAGTCCATGGGCCATAAAAAGTCACTGGCAGCAGGAAACAAACAAGTTTATTCGAGTAGCAATTTTTCTGGCAGGAAATGTAAACCTCCACTCGACTTCCCAATAAACTTCAACACCAGTCACAAACTATTACTGTCTTCAAGCTACTGATTTTGACCCCAAAAGCAATGCAGTTGCCTCCGCAGCCATATACTGCACAGCTTAAAGCATACAGATGCCCTGGCAATTCATCTAGACGGTGCCCAGCTCCCTGAGACCCTCCTCATCCAAGGGAGCTGCTGAGGTGCTGGCAGCAGCACCCACCTGTGGCCAGTTCCCCTCGCTCCAAGCACTCGCAGGCCTGAGCTCCTCACACAGCCAGGGATCATAGCTAGCAGTGGGCTAACGCCACCAGCCACCACTAACCAAGTCCCCACTTCTGCTGAGTTGTTTGAGGAGCAAGAAGGAGCCCTCATAATACACGCTCGCTCTTAGCATGCTAATCACATCACCCATACGTAGGTCAGTGATGAAAATCTCCAGCTCCTGCTTATTTCAAGGACTTGCCGGGTGTCAGTGCACTAAGAGTTAGTGTACTGACCAGTAAGCATTTCAGGGAACCAGCTGCCCTGTGTGCTCCCATCTGGACACCAGCTCGCACCACTCATTTATGTTTCCATGCTGTAACTAGATTTTGCAATCAACGAGGATGTTGCTCCCATCACTGCAACACGGCTAGTGGGGTACCTGCGTGGTGCAGCTACAAGCCCACAGATGGGTGAGGATGAGATTCACACATGCAACTACCATTGCATCACACAGCTCAAGGAAGCAAAAACTCTATTCACAGCTGCCTGCAAGAAGGGTGGGACCATCCTCACCTGCGGGTGTGCGAAACAGTGACTGCTACAGGACATAAAACAACCGTGTACCCTGCTTAATGTGCAATTTGCTGTTCTGGAAACACAACCTGTCTCTTTTCATTTTCTTCTTTTTTGGGTGCAAGGAATAAGAAACAGAGAATACAGAGGGCAAGTTTGAAAGACGTCCTATGTCACAGACTGTCTGTCTGGTGGTACTCTATCACGGAGCAGAGATTTGCTCCTACAGTCAGTTAAATAATATATATATATATATATGTGCATGTGTAAATATAAAATATGTTGTTTAAGCTAATCATCACATCTGCAGTAGTGTGGGAGCTGAAGCTGACCCGATGAAAAGCTGATGAGGAAGGTTAAGACTGGTGTATCACGGCAAAAGACTGAGAGATGGAAAGCAGTAATCCAGACAAGCCCTGAGAAAGGCCATCTGAAGCAGCAAAGGACCCACAGAAGCTCCTGGGAGCTTCTGGTTAAGATGAAGCAGATCCCATGAGCATGACACTTTCTGTTATGTGCAGTAGATCCCACGAGCATGACACTTTCTGCTGTTATGTGCAGGAAGGGGTGCAAGGCACTATCAGTGTAGCCAGCAACTGTACCGTGAAGACCAAGAGGAAACGACAGCCACACTTGTTCAAAGGCATGAAGGTGATAAGGAGCAGAAAGAGCAAGTCTAACTTAATTAGGATAAATTACATACAGTAACAAGATATGGGGGGCACTGCTGTTCTGTGGTGATGCATTGTGTTTATATTAAAAGTTGCCCCTTACATGAGTAAAGTCCTTCATTTTATTTATTTTATAAATTTATATAACTATAAATAAAAATAATAAATTTTATTTCTTTTGGTCCTTTGTTTTATTCAGAAACAGTAACTGAGACAGAGCACAGGCCTGCCTTCAGACTGGTCTGACAACAGACATAGGGGTCCTACAGCTTCCTAGATTACTTTCACTTACCCCGAAAGCAGATTTATCCCAAACACTCCATGGCACAGGGATCCACAGGAACATTACGCAATCATATACCTAATGTATCACAACATGTACATACAAATGCACAAATGCAGAGTGCAGCAGCTTCTTAACCAGAGAGCTGTAGAAACTCTCAGCACTGGCAGTCCAACAAACTATGTGCACAAATACAGCCCGAGTACATGCCGTGGCTTTAGCATTATATCTGCCTCCCTCAAACATTGTGTTTTCTAATATCCAAGTAGAAACTGCAAGTGAGCTCAGCAATTTTAGAGCACTGTAATGTGCGCACAGCCCTTTCCAGCCCAATGTGCCATTGTGTGGCCTCAGCTCCAGCTGGGCACAAGGCAGCCCCAGTGGGAAGGCACTGTGCGCTCCAAGCACGGAATAAACACCGCTCCGGGCACAGGACCTTGCAAGAGCACTGCTGCAAGCTGGAGGCAAAAACCTGGGAAAAAAGTGAAGACTTAATTCGCCTGAACTGTTCCCAAATCTCATTTTTGGAACGATCGGAACGAGCCCGCCTGGAGCACACAAACAGCACCTCAAATCATTTAAGTGCAGCAGTCGTACCAAACACAGGTCTCAAGCTGAAAAACACTAGACAGCTTTTAACTATGGGCATTGCTCCTTCCACATCCCATGACAGCCTGTATGTATCACACAACCTGGCTACTTTCCAAGTACATCTACACACACCTACCCTTGCTTATCTACACTTATTAAATGTAGCACTGCTAAACCCAGAGAGGGCAATAGTTTATTACAGCAAAGGAAGAAAAATTAAGAGAAAAACAAAGCACTGACAACTGTACTTCAGAAGCCCAACCTCTAAATGCCTTCAGATCATCTAAATCCTTTTCTAGTGGCTCTGAATTTCAGAAAATCACATACCGAAGTGCGTAACCTGTAGCGTGCACCTGCCTTGTGTAAATGAGATCCTGAGCTCTGCCAATCAGCGGTTTCCACAGCAACACTTATTCTCAAAGTCAGTGAATGCTGCTCCTTACAAGGGTTCTGTTAGCTCTAATTACAGCAGCTGTTACATTAACCTGTTTTGCTATCCAAAGGAAATAAACACTTATCAGCATGTTTGCAGAGGCTAATACCACTCACAGTTACAGCGCTGTCTTTTGTATAGTTGCCATGTAGCAGCGAGAAGGTGATTTGTGCCTCCCCTTGGCCATTTTTCAGCATGGATTAAGAAACATCACTGAAACAACCAGGCCAGGGAAACACCAAACACATAACTGAGATACCAACGTTTGCCACTGGGTCACCTTAAGCCCCTCAGGGACACGAGGAGAGGCTACAAGGGCGGACTGCTCCCTGGAAATGCCCTTTTCTCCCCAAGGGCCAGCGGGGAGCTTCAGGCCATGGGGAGGCTCATGTGGGCACCTCAGCCGGGCGTCCACGGCGAGGGTGGGGACCTAGGCCCGGCGGCTCGCCTGCGCCGAACGGCCAGCGTGCCACCCGCAGGGTTGACGCGTGTGCTGTGGCAGCCACGAGACAGAGCCTGCACGCTGCCCGATGGGAGCTAAAATGAAGAAGAAAACACAGAGCGGACAGCAAACAGAAACGAGTAAACACGCCGCGGTACCGGGGCCGAAGCTCACAGTCCATCAGCAGGAACACAGGGCGCAATGGATGAGCGCGCGGGCCCTACCTGCAGCTCCGCACGCGGTTCCGGCGGGGCAGGCGCAGGGGCACGCGCAGCTGGCTCATGGCGGGCGCGCTCAGCGTCAGGCAGCCGTCCTCGCAGCCCACCGAGACGAGCACGAGGCGCGGCTCCTGCCGGGCCGTCACCATGTGCCCGTCCTCCTTGGTCACCAGCCAAAACCTGCGCCGCAGCGGGACAGAGGCGCCCTGAGCGCGGCCGCGCAGGCCCCGCCGCCGCCGTCACCCCGGCCCCGGCCGCCGCCGCTACCTGTCGCGCAGGTCCCCGCTGCGCAGCCCC
>PTEX01000287.1:511698-524912 GCA_003342815.1 Eudromia elegans
GGCGCGGCCGCAGCGCAGGGCGGCGGGCGGAGCGCGGAGGCGGCGCGGGCCGGACCCCCTGCGGCCGCGGGACCGGGGACCGCGCTGCTTCCCTCTTTTATTTATTTATTTTAGCCCGCATGGGAAGGGCGGAGCGAGGCGGGCCTGTGCAGTCAGCCCTGCTGGGCCCCTTCCCCGGGATGGGGCCATCCTCCCCGCCCTGGGCCACGAGCCGACACACGTAACGTGTCCTCGTCACGTTGAAAGGTCCAAGGTTCGCCCCAGGTACCGAAGTTCCCCACCCGACACCTCTGAGCCTCGCCAGCGCTCCCCCCCGCACCCACGGCTGCGGGACACGGACACGGCGGCGGGGGGGCCCCTCGGGAGCAGGCGTGGAGGGTCTCACCCCTTCCACGGCGAGGGGAGGATCTGTAAGCGCCCAGCGCTACCGTCGGGCACCGCAGGTACGACACGGGCCCTCGGGGATTCCAACTTCATGGGAGAACTGAGCTAAAACTCAACCTCTGTCACCTCGAAGCGATGCCCCTGTCTAGGCTTTACATACCAGTAATACGGACTCAGCTCCAGCTACACAAAACGGCCACAAGGGGTAACAGTCTAGGGCAGGGTAAATCATGTAAAAACATAACATATAAAGCAGGAAACTATCACAAGTATTTAATCTACTGTCTCACAGCATGACCTACATTTCTTTTACACAGAACCTTCCAAAAAGGCAAAGCATTTTGCTTCATCACCAAATTCATACATGATCTTAGATTAACAGCGTGGTTACACTCCCGTGGTGTGCTGTCAAGGATAAATGCACATTCAGGGCTGAGTTGAGCAGATGCACAAATCCTTTGTGAGACTGATTTGTGGTGAATTTCTCCATGAAGAGCTAGAGCCAGTGGGATTTTCTAGACAGCGTAAGACCTAAAGTGTACGACCTAAAACTGACGCAAGGAAAATCCTGATTTCACACAATGGAGAATATGAAGCCTTTACAAAAGAGAAAAAATGAAAAGCCCATGCCCAACAAGGAACTCGACAAAGCCCCCAGACAGGACACACACGGGCAATTAGAGACCTCTAGGCTACTTCTCTACCTGCAATAGTTATTGCACATTTAGAAAGGGTAAGCAACAAGTATTTTAGTACGAGAACTGTTCAAGTAAGTTTTAATAGAGTGCACCAGTGAATCAAGATGACTTGCATCATATTTTGTTTCAATGAACATTAGATTAAAAAAAAAAAAAAAGAAAAAAAAGAAGGGGCTATAGTTCTTTCGATCCAAACACCACCCTTTTCCTAAGGCAACAATACACGTCCATGTCAGAGCAGACCTGTTACAGAAGAGAGCTACAGCACAGTACAGCATGTCAAGTCCATCTCCGTCAAGAAGCCACTCGAGGAGGGCACATCAACTACACTTACAGCCTTCTAAACTTTAGGGTTACAGAGTTTTACCACAGTATTTTTTTTTAATTTTTATTTTTTTTAAAGTGACAATTTCTTAATGAACTTTCTATTCTTCACAAGTGTGCAGATGGGGCCCATATGTTGATATTACAGTAATTACGACATTAAATAACATTGCACAACCAACCTCTATGGTTAATTCAGTACAAAATAACAAGTATTAAAATGTACCAGTACTAGTGGTTTTACATAGTTTATAATCAATAATCATGAAAGGGGGGGGAAAAAGTGTGTGGGTATTTTTTTTCATTTTTTTTTTTCCTTTTTCCGTAGGCAAATGCCTAATTACAAAGCTGCACATTACAGGCATAATGATGTGGAATAAATACAAGAAATCTGATAAAATATTAAACACAAACAGGTTACATGGGAACAAACTGTACAACCACAAAAGCATAAATCAACAATTTATCATTATAAACAAGGTAGGTTTAGCTGTAAAATATTATGTGGAATTGCATGTACTCTTTGGGGGCACATATTCCAAAAGCCAAGCTAATTCCTGAGGTGTTATTATTAATTTATACAATTGGTCAACACTTCAGATTATCTTGTGCTATTAAACAGTCCCAATATTAATATATTTCCATAAAATGGATTTTATAATATTCTGAAGGCAGCAAACAAGTGATATTTTACACCATGATATTCAAATGAAATAATTTACGGTTAGCCATTTGGGTGCTACATTTGTTAGTGGGCCAGGGAGTATAATTTGCAGACAAAAACACGACTAACGCCTGGTTTCTGTTCCCCCACAGCTCTGAGCTGGCCCAAGGCAAAACAAAGATTTTAAACTGTAAGTGCCAACACTGTAAACATGTTTTGTATTTGTCAACTAAACACCGTCCAATAACAAGGGTAAGAGCCAAAGATAAGCAGGAACAGTCTTGTGTAGAACTAAAGCCGATTTATTCATCGGCTGTTGGTTCAAACCATGAAGTTTTTAAATAATTAAAAATGGTCACGCTACAGTTGTGAAAACTATCTTTGTGCATTTGACTCAGGACACTTTTTTCCTTTTTTTTTTTTAAAAATGCATGATAGAGGTAAGACTTATAAAAACCACCAAAAATGTAAGTGATAGGGAAGAACTTCTCCAACTCAAAGCATCAAACATACATTTCTGTGCAGAAATCTAGACAACTATACAAGATCCATATTTAAGCAGTCATCTTTTTATTATACAACTCTATGAACATAAAATGAACAGAATGCTCTATATACTTACCTGTACATGTGAACATAACTTCTTTAGCTACAGTTATTTAATATAGGTTATACTGGATTTAACTTTACAATTCTGAATAACTATGTATAACCTTATTGCAATAAGGGCAATTTCTACATGGGGAGTTTCACAGGCCAATCACATTAGGCGTAACCAGTACATTCAAAGTGTAGATCATGTATGAATCTTCCCTGATCCCAGAAAAATGTAGTTTCTCTTTACAGCTTAAGCTCATTCGCTATCTTGGATGCAATGTTCTTAAATGCAATAGAAGTCCCCGATATTCTCTTGAAGCGAACTCCATTGAGCGACAAGCGGGGCAGTTTGCAGACCTCCATCTCCCACTGGACAAGGCTATCCTGCCGCGCATCCCCGTGGACGCAGAAGAGCAAAAACCGCTCTTTCTGTTCGTAATCGCAGTTATTAGCGTCTAACACTTTCCGGATCTCTCTCATCATGTCGTTTGGGTCCATAGAACTAGTGGTTTTCATACTCCACGTGAACCTCAAGGAACGGGGCTTCGAATCTTTGCCGTCCTCCTTCTCTCTTTCTTTGGGCTCTCCGGAAGCACTCCTAGGAGAGGGGACACACAGAGCGGTCAGGGATAAAAGCACTCAAACCCAGCGCTAGAAGAGCAGTAGAGTTCTTGAGCAGGGGTTTCGAAACCGCAACATGCCACTGGGTCAAAACGTTAAAGTTTTTGGAAAAGCTGGGCACAGCAATGGGAGCCGCTGCCCGTGCCCCATGGTGGCAATGAGCTGGCAAAGTTTGGAAACCCCTGCTCTGAAACGCTGATGGCCACATGTGCAATGGGAACTACTGACACACACTGTACTGCTCCAAAGAAAGTGGAATCTATGTAAAAGCATGACTGAAGTTCCGCTGACTTCATGATCTGGAGCATGCCACACACCAACAAAACTGAAGTGGAGCGACACAGTCCCAAAGCGTAAATTATACTGGGAAAGCAGCGAAGGAAGGGAGCCCACCCTGTGCTTGAGAAGCCTTCAGTTAATCTCCCTTCTTTCATGATGCATCTTTGACCTCTCTCTGGGTAAACAGACCTTTTAACAACAGGTCTTATTCTAACAGTGAAGCCAAATTTTGCCCCACAATTACTTTGGTGGTAAAGAGCTTGTTTGTCTGCCAGCGAAGTCCACAGCCAGCAGCTTCTTCGGAGAACAATAGTGACATGTAGCCACAAAGCATTTGATAAAATTGATAAAATGACCTGGACAAAATCCCAAGTAAATAATTTCCAGGGAATGTCAGTGCTATAAAGCAAAGCTTCTTTACGAACCAGATTACTTATTCCTCTGTTGAAAAAGCATTTTGAGCAACAGCACTCGTTATTTTAGAATTTAAAGTAATTTCACAGCCAACTCTGTCTCCTTCTCCCAGGTACTCGAGATACCTGATGCCCCCCCCTTCCTTCAGGAGGACAATGGTGCTGTTCTCGTTTTGGTACAGCCTGCACACACTGTCCCTATTCAGAGAGGAGCCAAAACAAACATACTCGAGTTTCACTGCGATCCCCAGAGAACTACCTCAATACTAAGGGACAGAGCATGAGAGGGCAAGATCTTGAGAAAACTTTCAGCCCCAAACAGGCAATGTAGAATGGTAGGAAGTAGAGTAAGCTAGAGAATGAAAGCAAGAGCTGAAAGCAACTTCACAATTTTATTTGAAGATCCAATTAATCTCTTTTCCCAAGTCAAGAATACAATAGCCAACAGACTTTGGATAGAAAAGGGCTAATGCAGATAACAGGCATCGTGTATTTGACCACATATCCTGTTTAGAAGTGTGCTGCTTTTTAAAATAAAGATTTACAAGATTTAATGGTTGTTTTGAAAATGAGGCAAATACTTTAGAATGCAACTAGTTGCAATGTGTGTTCACCAGGTAGCACAAGAGGTTAGGCTCTGTACTAAGCTTTACCCAAAACAGCGGATCAAGTGTTGCAATATGTCAAAAAGAGTAGATATGCTAAAAAATGAGCACATGAAGGAGTGCTTCATTGCTTATAAGACATTTGTGTCCAGTGGTTGCCATACAGAGTCGGCAGTTAGCAGTCACCACTCTTTTTGTCTGCACTTCACTTATTTCTCAGTGCAGAGGGACGTTCATCTTTCAGGTACTACAACAGGGTGTTCACTTGTGGCAAACAGCAGCTTTAGTAAGGAACACAGTTTGTGACTACAGTAAAAAGTTTTATACACACACACAGACACACAAAGGATGTTACACTTGCACTGAAACCTAAAGTAAATAATATTAAATATTCATAATCCAAAACATGGTTTTAAAGAAGTGGAAGAAGGATTGGCTTAATCCAAAGGGGACATTATTATTCAGAGGAATGTGTTTAAGGAGTTTGCTTTTCTGCAAAGTATTCAATAGAAAAGGTGATGGGCTGAAGGAGCTCACCAAAACCCCCTTCCCCCCAAATCCATACCATCTTTTAAATGCAGATTATTTCAGTACTATTCTATTTTACGTTCTGATTCAAAGCGTTTAAGAAATTACTTAAACCTTGATGCAAAGGACCTAGGAGCGAAGTATTAATAGTGGCTCCTCACCTTGAGGTGTCAGTTCTGCCACTGGCTTCACCTTCACTTGGATCCCTCAAAACAAAGTTAAGGTTGAGATTCAATGATGAAAGTTAAAATAAAAGTTAAGAAAACCTACAACTAGAACAAATGATAAATAACTACTGAACAAAAAACCCCTCAGCATAATAATAATGTTAAGTCTAATACTGCATGATTATTTTTCACAGCTGTAATTACCTTTTCTTTATGATACCTTAACTTCTTCCAGCTTTGCCCGGGGGCTATTTACTATGTCTTTTAAGGCCATGTGGAGCAACGCACCGCTCAGAGAAGAGCAGCAGCCCGTGAGGCTGGTGCAGGGGGCGGCACTGTCACCGTGACCGAGACCAGCCGTGCCCAGGTGTTTGCCACACCAAATTCCTGGGAGTCACTTCGGAAGGGTTCCTTCAACATCTGCGCAGCTTTAAGCAATTCAGATGTTGCACTGAGTGCAGTACGATTACAGATGAGCTACCAGTTATATATTATGCTTATTTATCTTGTTGAATTACAGTGGTAATTTATAAGGGAACTACTTTGCATCCTGCCTTTTTAGTCTGAAGCAACTTGAGAAAATACCACAGACTGTATAAGCCACCTGAGGACATGGGGGACATTCCTAGTGCTTCAGGACAAGCATTTTGGTACATAATTATTTCAATAGTTTAATGCTTTCTGAACATGAATAGCAACATCACAGAAGTAGCATTTGACATGAATCATTGACACAACACACCTCTACAGCCTATACATATTTCCACTATGCATTTATTTTATATACTTACCAGAAAAGGCATTTACCCTTACCAGAAAAAAAATAGTCTTTCATAACACTTTCTAATCAAAATGTTTTAAAACATGATTTACTTAGAGGTGCATAAGTTAGGGGTGCATGCAGTTAAGTGAGGCCAGTTTAAGGAACAACAAAATCCCTAACACTTTAGTCTGCGTAATCCCAACCATCAAGTAAGATTAAAAAATATTTTTTTTTCATTAACTTAAGGCTGTTTGGAACTTATCTATGCTACAGGAAGTGTACTCTTCATTTGATGTTTTTAGCACTATATATTTTTGAGTAAGCTATATAAGCATATTCTATAATAAAAATTATCTTAATCAAAAGACAACACAGTTGACAGTATGTTAGTTATAAACAAAGAGTTCACTTAAAAATGCTAATTCTTCAATCTACCTTAAAAAAGTCAAGGCACCATTCCCTGGAAGACAACAATGAGTTAAAATGGGAAAACGAACACACAAACAATAAAGGAAACAAAACAACAAACAAACAAACAGCCTGTGCTCTTGAAAATGGTTCATTACTTAGTAGCAAACACATTTCAAAGCTGACTAACTGCAGACTCTCCCTTCCTCCCCCCACATTATGCAAGTGCTGGAAATGCCAAAAGTGAAGGATCACGTTCCTCTATCTTCAGGTTTCTGAAAAAGGAAAACCATTCATATACTTTTCTTTGTTATCATAAGAAACATGACTTCAGCCTACATTAACTAACACAGTATTAGTATTGTAAGCAACAGTAATTTTATGAACAACATGACTGCATTCCTAGCTTTTGTCTTTTTTAACCCTGCAAGATCCCCTTAAGCAATTCATCATACTGTATTTAGGAATTTGCAACTACTAGCTCGATTAGGAAGTCTCAAATTGAAGACACTTTGGATTTATCCCTCCCTTACACACAAATTACAGATTTTAGACCATAAGGGTGTAATTCTGCGAAGAAGAGAGACATTGAAGATTTCAGTGTTAAATTCAAGATGTTAATTCTGTTGCAAAATTGACAACAATGCATAAGAGACCAGGCAGGGGAGCTCTAAGTGAATTACTGTTAGAGAGTGAATTACTTAGTAGCTTTCCCAAAGACAGACTTTTTAAGACTGCTAAAATCAGTCACTTGGAATTAAGCAGTTTATTTGAAATTCTTTTCCAGCATCTCTCCTCATGTTAATATTACTGCCAGTCTCATCACAGGAATGATGGTAGTTCCAGGAACCTCCACCAAACACACATGTTCTCTTCTTTCAGAATGAAAAACATACTTTTAAAGAAGCTACATGAGTAGCTACATAATACTGAAATATTAAGATTTCCATACATTCAGATTTGTACCAATTTCTAAGCTTCTCATTTGAATTTATGATTTAAAATTCTCTAAAATAATTTGCAAACTCAAATTCCATCTAAGCAAGGCAGTAAAACTGCTACAAAAAGAGCCCTCACAAGAAATGCACTCACATGCATTTCCCTCAACAGTGGATCATAACTGGTAAAGTATTCTTAGCATTTAATAGTGACTTGTTTTCAATACAAAAATCATTTGAGTTTAAAAATAATATCTTTGTCTCTCATTCATAAAGCATGAATAAAAATAAAAACAAAGAAACCTTGGTTATCATTCTCTTGCTCTTTTAAGACACAAGAGAATAGCTGTCCAAACATGAATGCTTACAATACACACAGAGAAGTAACAGCAGATTCTGAAAGCAACACACAAAAACTAAATTCACATTTACTTTGGATTGAAAAACTGCTAACTCTTGGTGCTGTTGCAATTACGGCCCTGTTTATAGGCTGGGCTTTTTCTGTTGTTGGTGGTGGGGTTTCTTTTTTGTCCTCCGCAAAACCCAGAGGTACTAACCTGCGAACAAACTTGGAAGTTATCTTGCTTATTATACCAGTGGACGTCCCTCTTCTGGCATGTGCGAACGCCCCGGTTTCGTGCGACGGCGAGGCGGGCGGCCCGTTGTACGTGGCATTTCGCCGCTCCCGGAGCTGCTCACCATGGAAAGTGCTTCGGCTCGAACTCCCCCGAGGAAAGCGGGTTCGGTCTGGAGTGGTAGTGCTAATACTGTGAGCAGAGGGGGAAGCAGCAGGCACTCTTGGAGTTGCACTGCTGGGAGAAGAGTAGTATAAATAAAGAGAAAGGCTACGCTAGAAACTCTCCTACGTGACAACTGTTTCTCTAAGACTGGAGAGAAAAAGAAAAAAGCTTGCTTGGAAATATTCAAGTGATATCTTCAACGCAGAACCAATAACCTGAAGTGGTAAGATTTGTTAAAAAAATACACAAATTAAAGGAGAAACAAAAAAGGAAAGGCGGCAGTTAGTAGGAGCTGAAAGTGTTCCTAGCCTTCTTCCTGAAAGATTCATAAAAAAAACCCTTTTAATATACAAGCCGCTACTAAAATTTCTTATGAAGAAATCAGTTAGCAAAAATGATTTTACAAAGTTACTGGAGCATTTGCGTATATGAGCAGCTACAGTATGGTATATTTAGACAAAGTGAGCCTAAAAATCTCCAAAAAGCAACAAGTTAAACGTTTTCCTGTCTATCTTAAACCTTTGGAAGCCTGTATCACCTGGTTGCCTGGGCATTAGTTAAATTTGTAACTCTTCAAGTTTTCCAGAAGTTTCCACTGGAAACCAGTCAAGGAGCTTTAAGTGCCTGCACACACTCCTCGCAAACAAAACCACACCTATAATCATTTGCAATACAGACAGTCCTCGAGTCAGCTCCGGTGGCCGGACTGAATGCAACAGGTCACTTTCAAACAGAGGGCAAACACACTTCAATATGCCATGAACTGAATTAAAATATTCTTCACATCTAGAGCATCGAAGAAGCGCCAAGCAAGCCATTACCTTGGTCGGTAAGCTTCAGTGCCATCTTTGATGGTGGGCAGGGTAACTTTTATTGGATGACCAGAGGCAGACATCGACTTCTGATGCCGCGGCCGGGCCGATACAGCAGAAGCCACCGCAGAGCCCGCGGAGGATGTGCTGCTTGCAGACATTTCTGTCAGGCTTTTATCGCGCCGGCAAGGCAGGTGGGCCAAAGAATAGAGGGTGAGGGAGAAGAAGGATTAGTTTTTTTTAAGGTATCAGTCTCAACAAACCTAGGAGCTGGTATAAAACCTTAAGTGCCTTTATACTAGTATGCAGAGCAGGTATCAAGAACTTTAACCTCCCTCTACACTCTCACCCCCAAATTAACATACAAACAGGAAAAGCTAAATGAAAAAGGTTATCACTAATTTTTTATTTTAGAACATGGAGAGTACTGTTTAAACACCATCAACCCATAAAGATGGCATTTCAGAAGCAGCCAGAAAGCTGAGTGACAAGGCTGCCTCTCAGCAGTCAGAAATACATAACCGTGGGAGAATCGTTCCATAGTTGTTCTTATTGTACTTCAGAAACCATAAGTCAGATCACTACATATGTTAAATCAGTTTCTTTCATTCCTCCCAAGGCTGAACCTCACAGAAAGAACTCAAAGTACTGAAGAAAGACTATATGAAATAAGTGCAGGGTGGGGGAAGAATCACAGAAGGCTTAAAAAGATGGATTTCATTAACAGATTTTAAGTCAGTATTGCTATTTTCAGTTAAAACCTGAATATCTAAAAAAAAAAATATAGAAAAGGGAGCTGGTGACCCATTCTTGCTTGAAAGCAGTTTGTCTTGTTTTTAAAATGACCACGTTGCATTTCTTTCTAGTCTTGAATAGTGGATTAAGCGAAAGGTAGCATCATCAGAAAGCCTCGAGCTACAGAAGAGTAGGTGAACTTGCAGCATCCCCCTCAAACAGCCATAAAAGCAGTTCTCAATTATACCTCCCCCTGTCCCAGGTATTTAACCTAGCCAAAGTGGCCAATTTTTAAACCTTCTCCAAATGATGAAAATTTGCCCAGGAGATTGCAAAAAAATCTCCTTGATTCTGATTAAGTTATTCCAAATGTCTTCAGCCATTAAATAATCAGAGGTATTATTAGAGATCATGAAAGACACAGTCAGTCTCATGCCTACATTTCCAATCACTTTTTCTCTCATGGCAATGTCCTGGAATGTGGTCCATATGGAATTGCTTGTACCTTATTACATGACTGCTACACACTTCTTGAGCAACTGAAAGTTGTACTCATTCTCAAAAAACATCCCCACGTATCTCAAGAAATGTCAATAGGCCATAAAATGCTTCCAATGATCACAGTGCTGCTATCTGAAAAATGCTAAGTTAATTAGTAATGGTATGCCATGCTGGATTTTTTTTTTTTTTTTTTTTTTGAGATGAAATCCCTCCAGACATATTACGACCAAAATCCCACCAGCCCTGCATTTGATGAGTTTTGAAAGTGAAATACAATATTAAATTTACAATATTAAATTTAAATTACAATATTAAAAGGTATAAAAAAAGCTCACTCAGGAGTTTACTTCTTAAGGTTTAGAAGTTAGGTAGAATCCATGCTGCGGACGGTGCCAATGGGATCGCGCTCGCGTGCCGTGGAAGGCTCTTTCCCTAGAGTCATGGAGCAGAGCCTGAGCTGCCTTCCAAAGGGGGCCAAAATGGGCCATCCTGCTTCATTTATCCAGCAGATTTATTTGGGGCATCCATCCTCTATCCTAGCCACTGCTAGGCTGCACCTGCCCTTTCGTGATAGTTATTCCCATCACTATTTTTATTTCTGATTAGGCTAAGTGGCAAAGAAGGGATCAAAGTGGCAACAGAAATTTAACTTTTTCCTTATATCCAAATTAGTATGTGAGAAAGTTGAAAAATACCTGCTGTCCTTCCCATTCTGTATTGCAGAATAGCGATCTGAAGACCTTTCACAAACATAAGTATTCCTCCTTGTCATTCCAGTACCAGAAAATACATTGCTCTAGAAGAGAGTTAAGACAAACTTAAGCATAAAACGAAGTCTTCTACTGTATAAAGGTTGCACAAAAATGAAAGCGTGAAGAGCAAATCAAAACAGAATTTCAGCAATTTATGTACATTCTTCTTCTAATCATGTATATGTCCTCACATGCACTAGGTTATATCTGCTGACACAAACAGTTGCATCATTGGCTATTCCTTGCTGACATTTGCTTTACTAAGTGTTATTACAGAACTCCCACTGCATTATTTGAGTCTGGGATCAAGAACTACAGCAACTGAACACCCACTCGAGTGCCAAAGCACATGTATACCCAGCTACCTTCAATGCTCTCTTGTGTAGGTGAGGTTGGCAACTAGAGCTCAGCCTTACAGTTTGCTGCCCCCTGTCGAATGTGTTTGCAAAACTGAGATGAAAAGTTCTATCAACTGGTTGGTGTTAGTTGAGCTCGACTTTACAATGCGCAACAGAAGAGTTCTACCTTAAGAATTTATACCAATTTACAGCAAACTGTGTTTCTAGCAATGAACATGGATGGGACCTTCTCTGTGTTTAGAGCATCTCAGGATGTCCTACAGATACCATCTGCAGAATCTTAAAGTTAAATGAAGTTCAAGGTGTTTTATTTAGAAGAATTCTAGTAGAAAATGTGTGTTGTCTTCTCAGAGTCGAAGATGGGAATCAGCAACCAGAGCCCCAAAGGCAATGAAAATTCCCACTCTCTGCTTACTGCAGTAAAAGATGGCAGGTATTTTTGTATTTAATATAGCTTTTCTCAAAGAGAATTATACTTGTATTTTATTCTAGATTATGTTTTATGCATATTACAAATTTTTTTTTTCTTTACACATGAACTCATGCTCCTGAGTACTATATATTTCTGCTCTGACACCACACAGTATTTTTGCATTATGTGTCCTCAAAATTGCTTTTAGTACACATGAACTTCCACAGATCTCCACGTACAAAAAGAGGGACTTTTCTATTTGGAGAAAAAGAAAAAAATAAGTCCAAAGCGGTAATATGCTAGAAGGTTATAAAACAATGAATTATGTGGTAATAGAAGAATGTATCATTTCCTAATGATTCAAATTAATAATTTCCTAATACAAGGATCAGGTTGTAGCTCACACCATCACCAGACAGCAAATTTCAAGACACAAGGGGGTTGGGCCCCTCCCTGCTTGCACAGCTTTTGGCCATCCTGTGGATTCTGCAGCTCAGCATGGAAGTCCAAATTATAACTGTTTTCAAAAAATCTAAACAGACAGATTCATACTGAATAAGTTCATGAGACATATTATAAAACAAATCATTCAATAAAGTCTTCGATTCAGGAAATCTCCTGGCTTCCTTCTGGATACACAAGCATTGGCAAACTAGGCAAAGAGCACTCTCTATATTGCCTCTGGTCTTGTGCTCTTTCTCTAAATATCTACCACTTGTTTCAACAGATCTTCAGGTTTTCCTGAGTGCAGACATTCTTGTGCTTACAGTTAGGTTAGTGTTAGAAAAAGTGAAGTTGGGCGGAAGGGAAAGATTTATTTTAAAATATATTCACTGTAGCCTATTCTTGTCTGCCAGTACAAATTGCTAGAAATAGCCTTGGTGGCTTATTCTGTAAGCATTATGCCTAGAGTAACCTTATGCAGCACACTGTGTTTAAATAGGGGAAATAAATATAACCAACACACACACACACTCACACTTGGAACTGTAGTCGACTTCTTTCTTTCCGGACCCACAAGTGGGCTTGCAGCCATCTCTCCCTTGGACCCCACGGTAGTGCTGCCGTGCTTGCGTGACGCATCCTTGTCCCAGTCCTCTTTCTGCTCACTTTCCACACTGTTCGCCTGAGCCCTTTTTGTGTATGACACAGCAGGAGGAATCGATGGCCCCACTGTAAAGTAAAAACAATATTAATGCTACTAAAAATACCCACTGCATTTTTCCTTTGGTCAAAATGCTCTAAGTCTGATTTCCTGAACACACACACACACAAAAAAAGCACCTGCACAGTTACCACTGCAAACTCAGCTCACATGCCAAGCTATTAAATTCAGCAAGGACATTTTGTTTTTTATCCCATCTTTTCACTACCAATCTGCAGTTCAGAAATGGATTCCATTTCATATCAATATGTAAAACTTAGAGTAGTTTTTTAATTCTCATTTTAAACCAATGAAACTTCTGTTATGTTAATGGAAGGGACAGCAATTAAGGTGTTTTTGTGTTTTTTTT
>PTEX01000287.1:524922-565613 GCA_003342815.1 Eudromia elegans
CTCCTCCCTTTTAGTACACATCTTTATCAAAATCTCCTCAGTGCACCAGGAAAGACCTTCCCTCCTCATTCCTCAAAAAATGAACTTTGCAGGAGGAGGGAGGAAAGGCAGAGAAAACATACTGGCATTCAGGGAGAGAACTAGAAAAAAAAAAAAAGAAAGAATGGGAACCTAGGCAGAAGTCAGCATTTAAAAGACTTATAATAACATGTATATTTCTTTTTGAGAGAAAAAAAAAGATTTTTGAAAAAAAAAACACGCATTTTTTAATGTACCCCCTTTCACCTGCAAATGCTTGCTGAACACTTGGCAAAGTTGTCGTCTCCAGAGAATGAACTCTTTGACTGCAACTCTACATCTACGTATAAACATGACCTTGGAGTTTATCTGGACCAACACTTCACCACTATCGCCTAAGCAGGGAGTGGCCTAAAGCTACGTCAATCACATAAGAAATCAAAAAACCTCCTTACTATTGTATATTGGACTGCCCAGTATTTACCACAGAAGCGTTCATACAGATAAAAGCACCACAGCAGAGCATGAGGAGATGCACCACAAATGCACAGAGCGGTGGACCAGGCAGGTTCACAAAACACTGCACATTCAGGCTTAAATTGTGTATGTTACTTTACTTGTTGGAATGTCATCCCCACCATGATCACTGAACCGCCGCTGCTTCTGGTTAGTGGATATGCTCCGCTGGACCTTCAGGTGGGCTGGGGACTGCACAGAGCTGTTATTGAGGTCGCTGCTAGGCCGAGACCTTTGACTCAGGTTGCTGCTGGACAAGGACTCGCTTCCTTCGAACTGCAAGGAGAACATTTTGAAAGCCTAAGCAAAACACAACGTCATCAGTGCTTTTATGGCATAACACAGGGAACAACTCCAATTAAAAACATTTAGAACAATTTAATTGTAAAACTAAGAAAAAAATGCTCACAATAAAATTGGAAGAATCTCAACGATAACAAAAACTAAATTTTCAAAAAATGTTAACATTAGTTATTTCAAATTCAAGCCAAAGAATAATTTTATAACAGTACTTATTTTCTTTAAGCTTAAGGCACATTTCTAGCATCAGAACAACTCCAAAATGCATCAGATTAACCTGCAACCCAAGTCAGGGAGGTTAGAAAAGCAGGTACTAATGATTCAAGGATTCTTTACAGCCTTCAAAACCTTTTCAGAAGTACACATCTAAGCCTTTGGGTTTGCAGTCATAGGATAAACAGCAGGCATGTAAGCAAAAACAGTGTAAGAGCCAAAGTGCTGCTTCCAAGCAGTCCGAGGCAAACCCTTTGAGACAGGTTGTCCTCATGCCGTGCAGTCATGTGGGAATGCTGAGATTCCTTCTCCACAACAGAGATGTTGTGGGAAAGTACACCAAAGGATTCTCATATCAGAGCTACGATAGCTCAGACATGAAGAAAGCCCCATGAAGCAGCACAAAAATAAACCCCTTCAGTTGGGCAGCACTGACTTGATTTCTTGAAAAACCCAGTAGCCCTGAAAGAACTGCAGATCCTTTTAGTTCCAGGAGAGCTGAAAGACTTTACATCACAAATTTACTCAAGATCACGATGCATTTATTTAATATATAGCAAAATATATATGTGAGAAAGGAGGGGTTCATGAGTGAGAAAGCCAGAAAGGATGTCCCAGCTTAGTATTTGGAAGAATTGTTCTAGTTACATTTTTACTCTAGTTACATTGTTAGCTATTTCAGATTCAACGATAAATCTAACAGGAAAAAGACTCAGTATTTAGAAGTTCCACCATTTCAGATTAAAAAAGCTAGTTCTTAATGAGCAGTTCAACATATTTGCCAGCAAATATCAAGATGCTATATCCAATCTATTCCTTCATATGGAAACAAACAAGATATCCCAAAAGATTAAAAAAAAAGTCCCAACTAAACTATCAATTCCAAATTACATTCTTTTTTAATTTTACAAAATAATTTAAAAAATGTATACAGAATATTCAACCCAGTAGATCAGTAGCTGTAAATTAGATAGCACTTACTTCAGGTGGTTTTCTACCCAGAAGCAGGTAAGTAGCCATAACCTCATCATACTTTTGGTTTACTAAAGACTCGTGAATTTCCTCTCTCGAAAATCCCATAGTGACCATTATGTCTAAAAATAAAAAGTTAGATACATTAGCAGAGTATGTATTTGGCACGGCTGACAATCTAAGAACACTGAAAACAAAACCATCAAAACTACTTGAAACATAAATGTTGACAGGCAAAAGAACTAGCATCATCTTTGCTGTGTGAAATCAAACAGCAACTCCCCCTTTTCACTGTTGTCACCCTTCTCACCACTCTCATCTATTACAGGCAATTCAATAAGCACATAAAACACTGGCAAACAAACACTATGAATAGCTGCAGGGCCAATACAGTATCTTTCTCTGTCCAAGGCAGATAAAGAATTGTTACCCTCATAATAAAATTTGTTTCCTTCTGCCCATTCAATGCTGTAACCTTAGTTGTCCTTTGCTGCGCTTACAGTCACGTCAGCTCAGTGAGATCACAGAGCAGTTATAATGAGAGCTTTGTAATGTAATTTCTCATTTAAATCAAAAGAAAACATTTTACTTGTATAGTAAGCCTGTGTTTCAGTTTCCATTAAAAAAATGTAGTTCGACTTGCAAGATAAAATTGGCTATGTACAACGAATGCATCATTCTTGTCTTACCTATTCTCTTGGTGTCATTAAAATCTGGTTCAGGCTCAGTGTATGGCTTTAATTCTTCTTCTTCGTGGCCAACATTCATCCACCGATCCTTCATAATTTGCTAAGAAAAGAAATGAGTCTTAGTGCAAGATGCCATTTACCTACCTGATTAAATTTGTGCTGGGTGGTCTGGGACAAAACAACTTAATATTCTTATTAATCTGAATGTTGTTCCTTTCCTCTCTCCTTTTCCCCACATCGTCTTTTCTTTCCTCTTTTATCTGCCATATTTTTTCTGCTTCCATTAATTAATTCTCCATGCTTCTCATTTACCTTTTACAATCAACCAGCTAAAAATATCAGAAAAACTATTAAAAACCAGGACTTCTCTCAATTCTTTCATTTTCTATCCTTCCACTGGCCTCTTAATCCTGTCCTGCTGAGTGTTTGACACGCTCATGCCCTAATCTTAAGATCTCTAGATACCACAATTCTAATTCTATTCAAATAAGTTCTAATAAATTATTTTCTTCAAATAACAGTAAGCGTTTAGAAACAAGAGAACTATTTCAGAAACGTGCCTGTTATCTACTATGTAGACCTTGACCCCAGCTAGTCTTTATTTTTTCCTCTCCCTTTTTTCCTATGGATCTTCTCACATAACAGCCACACATTCACATTTCAGCTGGAAGGGGAAAACTCCTTTAACTCTACGACATGCAGATATTTAAAGCCTTCACATTTACATCTTAGGAAAATTTCCTCCTGCTGCAGCCTAGGTCGCCTACACTCCTGCAAGATCGATCAGCTGGAATCTCTAACCACCACCACCACCACCTCTCCACAAGCACCGCTTATTTTTAAAACAGCTAAATAAAGCTTCCTCCCACAGCACCAGGCAGGCTGCGTGCCTCCCGAGGGAGGGAGGTTAACACTGCTCAGTAGCCTGAGAGAAGAGTGCAACCAGTGCCAGCAAGTCAAGGCTCCCACAGGCTCCAAATGCACCTCTCAAACACCAGATTGAGTTCTCCCATATACAGCAAGAACCTCAGTTTCCCATTGATTTAACCAACCCCCTGGTATGCCGTCCTGCTGCCAGACAGCAGACCCCAATAGCTGGTTCCTTACAAGCACGCTGCAAAACGCTGTACCTGAGCCAGATGGCATTCTGCTGGCAACAAGACTTAGAATTTTGAATAAATCTTTATCACTAATTCTACCACTAAACTGATTCCTGTCAGGCAGCCGCTTCCGGAGGCAGGAGGGCTGTGGACACACACTGCTCTGCTGCACCTCTCTTGCACACAGTAGAAATAAGCTCACTTGACCACAGGCTCTGGCTATTTATCTGCAGCCTTTCAGTAGCATGGTAGCACCTCAGAAAGAGTGTCTGCAATTGCAATCCTTCAAACATACTGTTAGCTAAATGTGAAGTGAAGACAGAATGGGGTTTTTGGATGACAGGAAACACCCTGCTAAAATCCCCATTTCCCTTTCTTGATCCTCTTTCAGTAAAGAAAGAAAAACAACTATTTCCACATTGCTTTTCTCTTCAGTATGTGGATCTTGAGTTCAATGCAAGCTACTCCAGGTTTCCATCTGTTAAATATCTAAATTTATTATCTTCTGTCTTTCAAATGCATGATCTCACAGGCACACTGAGGGGATTGTGCAATATTTAAAACAGCCTCTTGCAATGAAGCATTTTGAAACAACACGAGTGATCCAGTTCAGTGTCAATATTACATCTGTGTAAATGCAGCTTGGGTTTTGGTCAACCGATTACAGAACAGCAGTCTTGGTCAGGATATTTAAACATATGACTCAACTCAAACTGTATTACAAATAGCTAGGTATCATTTTTGAAATTTCTTGCAGGAAAGAAAAAAGAAAAGAATCTGTCTCAGAAGTTGTTTTTCCTCAAAGAACTGTTTCACTATTCTTCATTATTCTTTTTGTAGGCATAAATGTGCTCTAGTGGAACATCACAGTGTTGTATTTTGAAGAAGTGAAGAAGTTAGAGAAATTGCAATTTCTCTTTATTGCAATTATGAAAAGGTCTTAAGCAAACCAGGACTATAAAAACGTGTCCAATTCACACCAGCAGCATGGTCAAGCACAGCTCAGAGTGCTGGTTTTGTGTGAGGCCCAGCTGGGATGCCAACATCCCTGGCAAGCATCTCATCGGATGGCCTGGGAAAAACAGAGCGCTGTGTATGGCTGAGACTCAGCAAATAATTGCAAGACAAAGCACAAACAAAAATCCTCTCCAGGAACGTCAACACGGGCTGTCCACTTTCAGAAAGCTTCTAATAAACCTGTTCTCATTAGATTTGAAGAGAAAATACAGACACTCCAGAGAAAAGTTTGATAAAAGGAAAACTTTTGAAAAAACTGAAACATGACACAAAAAAAAAAAAAAAAAAAAAAAGAGAGAGAGGGGAAAAAAGCAGAAAGGCTTTCATCATATCCCAATGACTCAGCTCTTATCTATGCTCCCTAGAAAATAACAGATATAATTAAGGAATATTAGCAGAAGTAGAAAACCCTATTCACTGCTCTTTTCAGCACAGATTTTCTTCAAGTCAAAGCTATTTATACACAAAACGTTACCAACTTGAAAGAAGCTGCACGTAGGCAGCTCAGGACAGGCATGCCTTCTTGCACAGGTAGCATCCGTGCCAGGAAGCCTAAGTCACTCCCCAAGTGAAAAGCTGCTTAAATGGGATTTATCCCCTGAACTCCATCCCCTTGCTGCACAAGTATGCACAGAAAGATGAAACAGAGGTCACTGGTGATTAATGCATGCAGGCATTATCTCCAAAACCATTCTGTTTATCATCTGCTACACTTCCATTTCTAATGGCTTTATTTTTAGAAATCACTCTTTGTTAAAGAATCACAAAGGCACTTACAATAAATTTTATACAAAAAAATACTTATTAAGCACCAGCTCCAGAGGTATCTGGTAAGTACACACCAATTCAGCAAACTTAAATAAACTCACTCCTTTAAAACACTGAACCTCTCAGACACCTTACAAATCATGCACAGATTCTCTCAAATACTCTCTACACCAACTGATTTTAGCTAATGGACACAGAAGTTGTTATACATGTTAAATTTCCAGCTATTCAGGAAAAGAATTGCCAGAAAAGAGAGGACTAAGGCGACAGCTAATAATCATTAGCGTATCATCATTCAAAGAGCTCTTAGCATTTATCTGTATTATGGCAAACACATCTGTTTCCTATCACAGTTAAAAGATATTTCTCTTCTATCTACCCTTTTTAAGAAGTCATGCTGGAAATCGCAAGTTTTGTCAAAAATGTTTGCAGTGCTGCCTGCTTCTGCTTTTGTTTCTCCAGAAAAACTCCAAGCACGAGATATTTACAGTCTTGTTCTGCTTTCCACATGTTTGAATTAGCTCCAATATGGGATGAAAACAACTGTGAGCTGTTTGCACTGTGAAATGCTGTTAAAAGAGAGACTTTGCTCAGCTGAAATTAAAGCCTGTCTTTCAGGTGTAACACCTTCTATATTCAAACTGCACTGTTTCTGTGATGCTTCCTTGTTTCTTCCTAAGACTTTTGGGGCCCTAAGACAAAAATAAAGTACATATCATGAAAAATAAACAAATCTTAATTGCCTATTGTATTTTCTTCATTATTAATTTGAAAAAACTATTTTGAACATCAAAGTACTTACTTCCAAGCTACCCCGTTTTATGGGATTCAGTACTAGTAGCTTCTTAAGCAGATTTTCACAGTCTGTGGACATATAGAACGGAATACGGTACTTCCCCCTCAGGACTCGCTCTCTCAATTCCTTTAGAATAAAGTTTTAAAAGGTAAATTTACTAGTGACACAGAAGATGTAAAGAAAGTAAAAAGTCAAGCTTTTATATTTTAGTCTTACCTTTAGATTCTGACCATCAAATGGCAATGATCCACTCACTAGAGTGTACAGAATGACCCCGAGACTCCATACATCCACTTCAGGACCATCATATTTCTTTCCTTGGAAAAGTTCAGGAGCAGCATAGGGCGGGCTTCCACAAAACGTGTCCAGTTTATTACCAACCGTAAATTCATTGCTAAAGCCAAAGTCTGCAATTTTAATGTTCATATCTGAATCAAGTAGAAGGTTTTCTGCCTAAGAGACAAATAGAAAAGGACAATTATTTTATCAGAAAAAAAGATTAATATTTCAGTCTATCACTTGTCAGTAAATTGAATTTTACTTTTTTCTTCTGATTTAATTAGCCAATAGTTAGCAGAACACTAGGAACTAATCCCTCCAAATCCATTGCAAAGATTGAAAATTGGCTCTATTTAGCTAGGAAAACAGAAAACTTAAAATCAGCTAAACAAATTTCAAAGTTGAATGGTGAACATACCAACATTATTTCCTCCCCCCCCTAGATAAAATGACGTGGAAAACTCAGCTTCAGATGAAGTATCTAGACACTCCAGAATAACAGGTTCAACATCTGACATGTTTCTGTCTGTCAGCAATTTCTGATGCTAAGGAGCATAAATCTAATCCCAAACCTCTAAGATCCTGGTAGAGCAGAGGTCAGAAGGGATTTAAGACTTTAAAAGTAGATCTCTTCTGCTTTCAAGATGAAACACTTCAGACTATGTGTTATATCTTAGCATCTTGGACCAAAAAATAATCTCCCTTTTATCCCTCAGCAATAACATCACTCTCAATTATACTTTTTTCATAAACAATATATATATACATATAAAAATATTAATGCCTGTGCAGCAATCAGCATGTGAATGCAGTTTCTCATGTATACATAGATGCAAGCCTTGAAGAATCTGCAGTCAGTGAACAGTATTTTACTGTTAACATCATGGGTAGATCAAAAATAGTGAGGCTAGAGAAATATTAATAAGTTACTGATGAAAATTAATGTGCATTTCTCAAAATGAAAGATGCTGTGCAAGGAGTAAGGCAGAATTGGGCAATGTTTTCATATCTAACCAGGCCCAGTCTGCTGATTTGCTGGCACAGATGGCTCAGGCAGTTGCCAAACATCGGTTTTACAGCACAAATGGACACATCTTGCTGAATGCTGCACTCCGAGTTGAATTTGTCTGAAGCAGACACACAACTCTGCACTTTCTTCCCGTCAAGGAAGAAAAACAAGTCTCCTCTTTCAGGAGCAGAAAGGCACAGAATGCACTGGTCACTGATAAAAGGAGTGCAACATGACTAATGCTCTTTTTTGTTGTCTTCAGTAATTTCACTTACATTCAATGACTATAAACAGAAACAATTTACAACCAGTATATCAAGACAACGGTTGGGAAATGCAATTTAACCTCTATCAGAGTAGAATATAGCACCTGTTTACAAGCCAGCTATGCTGAAAAATGCTTTATTTTCCCAATTCATGACCTGCAATCTCAGCTGGTTCCAGCTGATATGACCGCAGACCATCTCCCAGGATATTTTCCAGATTTGACAGCCTTCTACATTATTGCACAAAGACTTCATTTTCCTTGCGGGAAAAACATGAGTATTTGTGCAGCTGCTCTGCAATGACAATAACCCTCCCAGTTCAACACTACTCCATTACCCAAGCACCCCATGCTTTTAGGTTTCTGACTTAAAGCACACAATCTCAGCCCTTCTGTACAGCAAATAACCCAAACTATGTTTATATTGATTACACATTCAGAAGAGACAAAGGCATCAAGAGTCACTCAAAACGTGCAGCAGGTTATGTGCACCACAGTATGAGAGCATGCTGGCATCTGCTCTGGTGATTTCTGGAAGTTTGGACCAACTTCCATGCTTCTTTTATACTTCTTCCTAGCTGACTGTGAAATAACTTGCACTTCACGGACGTTACCCTTCCTGCTGTTGAAAACAAGAGGCATTATGAAATCTCCAACGCAGCCCTAGACCTCTGCCTTCAGGTGCGAATAATGACAATCACATAGGCTTATAACACAGATAGAAGGAGGAGTGGCTGTGAGTAGAGATGCAACTTTATAGTTGACTCTTCCCTTCCTCCAGCTCTATGAGGAGAGTTTAAAGTGAGACAGAGATGACACACGGCGCTTGGAAAGGAGAGAGGAAGTGAGAACACATCCTCAAAACCAGAAGTTTAGCCCTTCTTTCTTCTTCGGATAATGAATTTTCCATTGGCTACAGTGCCTGGCTCTCAATCACACTTAACACCAAATGTTTCAGATGTGTCTAGCATAACTCCCTCCAAGAGCAGGAGGAAGAAGAGCAAACAAGATGTCATCTGGGAGCTTCCCCCAGGCTGCAGGAAGGATGGGGATAAGCAGCAGGGAATTTGCAACAGATGGTGGAAGGGAACTTGTGCGAGTGCTGTAGGCCAGTTCTGGATAGTCCCACGAGTTGTGCCGAGAAGTGCACGCCTGCTCTGCAAATAAATGTATAGCAATATTTTCTTTCAGCTATAGGAACATCAAAGTAAAAGTGCAAGCTGCCTTTTAAGTGGATGAGGATCTTCTGCATTAGTTCACGATACCTGTATCTGCCACAAGGACAATTTCAGACTGAAGACTTAGTCTGCAACTGCTCTTGCAGAGCTCTGCAATGTGACATGTCTTAGTATGTTTCTAAAGAGAGAAAACTACTGGAAAGCAGCCAAAACATCAAACAAGCAAAAATCTTTGCCTTCAGTTTCTTTCTTCTGCCCAAATTACACCACAACACCTTAAAAGCATAAATCACTAAGGCATATATTAAAAACAGATCAAAAAATCCATTTTTAATGAACATTCAGAATGGAATGCTTTATGTGTTTTGCTTTACATTTTTTAAATCAAAATTATTTTAATTAAATATTGCTGACTGCTCTCATTGAACCTCTGTAGCTTCAGTGTGTAGGTACATGCATACCAACAGATAATTCTTTGGAGAGCATTTCTTTTTCTTAAAGCCAGAACTAAGATGAAAGTAACACATGTTCTATTCTTGTCTCTCCCGTGTTCCAACATGTAAAATCACATTGTTTCTGTGCTTCAGAAATTTGAGAGTAAAATACAAGCAAGCGCTATTTACATGAACGAGGCATTCGAGTCTTGGTGATGCACAGTACACAGGATGAAATTTGGTCTATATTGTAAATTAGAAAAATAAAAAGTAATAGCCTACCTTAAGATCACGATGAACTATGCATTTCTGGTGACAGTATTGCACAGCAGATACAATCTGAAAAACAAGATGTTCAGTCATATAGTTAACTGAGTCACAATACAGGTTCGCACATATAATTTAGTACTTCTGTCTTTTGCTATGATTCAAGAGAGTTTTAGACTATATAAATTTCGAAAAGCTCAAATCCTAGAAGTGGAAAATCTCCGCAAGTCTAAGAATTGGTAGTTCTTTGGCACTTCATTTTCTCCCCAATGACTTACAAGCATATAAAAGTCATCACTGATATATGAGCATTTTAATTTTCAGTGAAAAGTTGAGTATAAATGCAAAAGTTACCTACATAGTCCGTGGTTCAACATACTGATAAAATAACATCCTGTTTTAAATGCAGATCACCCAGTAGCAAACACTGTAAGAGGAAATGACTTTTTTTCCTAAATGTGCCATTTTAGACTTTATTCTCTAAAATATTAGCAAGCCTAATAGATCATTTCATTATATTTTTTCATATATACATTTTTCATAGGTATAACACAATACCAGTCTGAAACAGCAATCAGAAGCAGGGTAAGAAAAAGATTAAGATGAGAAAGTTCTTAACAAGGAGATAAAAATTTGTTACAAAGTGCCCTTCACAGACAACACTGTGATATAATACAGCAATAAGCATGTAATCATATCAACACCTCCAGACAGAACATCTGCTTAAATTCTATAATATTAAAAAAAAGAAGTCTAAAGTGAGTCATGCACACACAAGAAAGGCTCTTAGTAACATGCACCAAAAAAAGAATTTAAACCAGTCCATTACTTTTTTTAGGTAATGCTTAGGAAACTCTTTAGGGATTTCTTTCCTTGCTCCAGCTTTAATAAATATCATCACAACAATTGAAGTTTTATTTAACGTGAAAGTGTGTGTACACTCAAGCATACATGAAGCACCATATATAGAAACAAAAGAGTAAATATTAATTACATACCTGCCTGAATTTTGCACGAGCCTCTTTCTCTTTCATTCTTCCATGTGCAACTAGATAGTCAAACACCTCTCCTGAACCAGAAAATTATAAAACATCAGTCCTACTGTCCAGGTTCTACCTCTGACTGTCAATTACAAGCAAGTATTACTTGAAAACAGCTTTCCTGTTCTCAGAAAGGAGAGAAATGGAAGCAGTCAGGAAAAAATGCCTTTTTACTGCTTACATTTCTTTTAACTTTTCAGGCATACAATTAGTCATGATGTGCAAGAATCAAGCCCTTCATTCCAAGTCTTCTTCAATAGTCCTTTATAATCTTACTTAAGAGCACAGAGGAGAGAAAAAAAGATGAATGAATGGTGATTATAATTCTGTATATATAATACACTGCTGAACAGAGAGCTTCCTACACATTTCCAGTGCATCTCTATCAGTTTCATTTAATATTTTTTTTTAAATGAGGCTGCTCAGACACCTCTACCCAAACAGCCCTTCCTACCTGGATGGTTAATCCTGTGCCAGGTTCCCCTCACGTGCTCAACACTTCCCATCCACATGACAAGCAGTTTCTTGGAGCAACCTCCCACCACCAGCAATGATTTTTATGATTCTGCTGACCTTCCTTCCCAAATCCCTTGCTTCTATGCCATCAAGTGATTTCACAAACACATTCAAGATAGAAAGAGGGAACCGTGTTTGCCTAAGTACAGCAGACACATACAGAGTAGAGTTTTCGCCAGAGCTGGCACCAGATTATTTCCTGATGTTTCAGCCGTGTCAGAATCACAGCTATCCTTAAGCCCAAGCCAAATAGGTTACTTTAGAAAGCACTATGTGAGAGAGAGAAAAGTCAGTCCAGGGAGTTGGGTTTGGATCCTTGTAAAAGCCAACTTAGAATGGCCCATTAACCATAAAATTCTCAGACTTTTCAGCAGTTCCTAGACTCTTTTTCCATAGCAACTCTTTTTTTTTTCCATACTTCAGGTTATCCTTAAAGCAAAATTAAGAATGCACTTACCCCCACTGGCATATTCCATTACCAAATACAACGTCTTTTCAGTTTCAATAACTTCAAATAATTTTACTGCAAGAAAAGTGAACAAGAAAAAAGATTGCAGCAGGCAGCAAAAGCAGAGCACAAACAAAAAAGCCTTATTCATGAAGTGAGTATAATTTATTGCTACCAATGACACTAAACCATGAAAAAGCTTGACATCCTTTAGGTTAGAATTCTTTTGAAGGGAGAAAAAGGTAAATTAATTTCTAAATCACAGTTGATAACAAAGCATATTAATTTACAGTTCTCTCGGAGTTTATGCACACTACAAACAAGTTCATGCTGAAATTAGTGCTTAATTGGACACAGACTTCCTTAAGATCATACAGACCTCCTCTCTTTCTCTAGTACACCATTTCAAGTTAGAAATTTGAGGAACTGACCAACTACAAAATAAGTGGATACCATAACTGTTAGAGACTGAAGGACTTTCCTCACTTCGCAACAGTTGCCACTCTCACTTCAAACCACCCTCATCAGCCCCAAAAAACCAACAAGAGCAGAAGCTAAGAATGCTGGAAAAGCAACAAACAGTTTAAGGGATAAAAGGGGAGTGCCTGGCATGTAACGACTCGTATGCCTCGTCCATACCTTGTATGCAACAAGCCCTCTGGCCGATTCAGGAACATTAAGTGTCTCTGGAACAAGACTGTCCAGCCCTCCTCAGCCAGAAGAATTGTCATCACAAAGTAGGGCCCTGAAGCTGCGGGGTAGGGGAAGAACTAAAGCAGAAAGGGAAAATTACATACTTTGTAATTCTAATTGTCTGGAAACAGCACTTTGAAGGAGTCTTCCCTAGACTGAGCTAATGGAGTTTTGCTAGCCTCACCTATGAAACTATTGATATTTGGCCACAGAGAGTATTTTTTAATGTAAAAAGAGGAAATCTAGTCCTCAAATGACCATACAGTGCTCAGCTCCTTTTATTTAGTGTTGCTGCTTTTCTTGACTGGACATGCTATCCTCTAAGAGCAAAATTCCTGCTTGCAGGCAGTGTCCACAAACTACTTCAGACAGTAAAAGTGTTTACTGATTGCTTACTGCCCTCTTATCTCTAAAGTGTTTAACAAAAGCATAGCTGCAGTGTACATTCAAAATAAAGCCAAAGAGTACAACGTCAACAGTTTACAAGTTTGCAGAAATGTAGAGCTCCTACCAATATTGGGATGATTCAATATCTTCATTATTCGTACTTCTCGAAACAACTGTTAAGGAAGCAAGACAAATTTTTAAAGTGTGTTTACTGAGGAAAAGTCACTGAAGATACACAGCTTTATAAGGGGAAGAATAGCACAAGTCACAAATCTTAACATCTTATATTCCAATGGTAGATAAACACCAAACTCCAGATAATGAAATTTGCATCCTATATGTTATATAATAACAACAGTAATTTAACCACTGACAATGGCCAGGACCATATCAGCTACTTATCAAAAATAGACCAATTTTAAAAGGCGTGTACAAACAGATACTGGTAAATCTTACAGTGCTTTGTGGAGTAACAAGTCTTAGGAGTCCCTGCTGACCACAGCCTGTAGAGTATTCAAACTAGGTGCTGCTGTATCTTCTCTCTGATGCTTTTGGCCACTGGTAACCGTACTGTGTGTGCACGGTTCAGAACTGGTGTGTGTGGGGAAAATCATCCAATACATAAACTTTAAAAATAGAATAGATACCAGCAATCCTAACTCCCCACAGAGATAGGGTAGGACAGCTCACAGTTCTCAAAACTAACAAAATTTACACTGAGTCACAAATGACACTTCCCTCCACCCCTTTAAGGTGTGCAGTTTTAGCATTGATGAATATCTGCCTTACAATCCTGGTCACATAATGTAAATGAATTGAACATGGGATGAAATCATAAGATTAAGTATATGCCTTTTGGGCCTTTAAAAAAAAAAAAAAAAAAAAGAAAGAAAAGCTGAAACTAGTTATTACATTGAAAAATCTTTACATTTCTAGCATTCATGGCTCAAACAACTAAGTAAATAATGAGGCAAGACTAACCCAAGAGCTCAAAGAGAACAAGGCAAACCAAAGTAACCTAAAGTGCTTATACAGTTCTGCTAGCCTATACTCGAGGCTGGCAATACCATGAACTTTGCAGGGTTTTATTTTTGTTTGGTTTTCTTTGTTTTCCCTTGGTGAACAACATATCTCCATTGCCAGATCTATTCACTACGCTGGGCACCCCACAGGCAGCTGAAGCAGAACGCTGAAACACAAGAAAAGCTCCTCAGTTCCAGCGTGTTTAGCCACTTGGGAAATACCACATTAGACCTACAGTCCTTCTGTAGGAGAAGCCTTGCTTAACACAGACTCCATTGCTGCTGCAAACACTGATTTTTCACTCCATTTGCACCACTTAGCCATAACATATTTCTAAAATTCTGCATGTACTCTAAAGTTAAGGCTACAGGACAGCATATTTTTGTAATTCAGGTCTTGAGCAAGCAATAGTCTTGTAGGTCTATATTTACATTATTTAAGCATTTCAAGCTAGTTATCTACCTGCTTCCCTTTATACTGCCATTAAACCAGTTTCAGAAGGAAATAAAAACTATGTATCTCTGGGAAAGCCACATTACATCATGTGCAAGATGAGGCATATCAAGACGAGGCCTGTGTATTGACACAGGCATATAACACTATGTGCTTGAATTAGTGTTAACAAATACATTTGCCTGCCCACAATGCCAGGTATGCCCTGGAAAATTGGCCATCAGTACTGTATTTTGTTGCACAAGAAGGTTTGTCAGGTAAACGAGTACCGATTAGTCAGAGATTACACAAACGAGAACCAACTGACTGTACGGTGCGGTGTCTTCAGAATAGCTTTAAGCAGATGCAGACGACAAGTGCAAAACTAATTCAAAGTAGAAGATCAGAAAGATCCTTCATAAACTTAGCCATATTAATATTCAGACAAAAACTACTGTAACGAGCACTTCCCTTCAGGAGCAGGATTAAAATATTAGACTTCTATAAAAAGTATTTCAAATCTAGAAAAAGAAACCATTAAGAAATGCAATTTTACATGTAATTTGAAGCACGTAATCATTTCCAAAAATGTATGTATACTGCTCTATTAAATATTCCTGCTGTGTTTAGAATTCTATTAATTGGTTTAAGTTTGAAATTGATTTCACAGTGACAAGAACAACTGATTTCACAAGTTCCACATAATAAGTACTTTTTTGCTTCCAAAAAGGAAAAGACTTGTTAAGAAACAAAAATGTCTATTTTCTTTAAGGCAGAACGTTACTGACTTTCAGCCTGATACTTCACTACATGAATTAAACCATTACTTTTAACATCCCTGAATACCATCATTCAGGCACCACCAGGAGCTGAAATACAGGTCTAGGTATATTCTATATAAATGCCCTTTTTCTTTTTTTTTTATATTAAACTAGATGTTGCATTATATATCCTGCCCAACAGGATATCTGAATCACTATTATCATATAAGAGCAGAGCAAGTGCATGGTCCTACATGCGTCTCCAGAGGGGAAGTCCACGGCCTCTACTTCGTAGAAGAAAGGAGCTATTCTAAGGTAAATTCTAAACCACTTGAGTGAGGTCACAATAAGGACCTGTGGAAAATGTTCCTGGCGTGGGGATGGCTCTGGGGTTTTTCCCTCCCGCTGAAACACTTTGTGCAGGTCAAAATCCGTTCAGGTGTGCTCAGAGTAAAAACTAGATAAGGCTTGAGCAGGAGAAATTGTCTTAGGTAACATTTAACCACACACAAAACACACAGATGGAATCTGCATTACTTTCATACTAAAACTTATGCAAGAGGAGAGAGAAAAAATATAGGTATTATGGCCAATAACACTACTTGTGTCAGTAGCTATGTATTCATAAATACATTTCGCCTAGTAAAATCCACTAGGCCCCTCAATGACACTTTTGCATATAGAGAAATACCACAGTAAAGATTTATTAAAGCAACAATACCATAATTATTTCCTGCTAAGATAAGCTTATTAATTTTGTATAAATCCAGGAGAATATAGGAACTAGCTCTCCTTTGGCCATTAGTAAAGCTGCTTTAATTACACTGCACTTATTGCTATAAGAAAGAGCACTTTCAGCAGTCAGGCATACCCACCATTTCTTGAGCACCACTTCACTTCTCTCTCAAAAGGTCACAGTCCCTTCTGACTTTTTGTTTAGCCCCTGCCACACATTTAGACGACCGCACTTCACCCTCCACAAAGTGCTACGGTTCCAAAAGTCCCTGCACAAGGGCAAACAGTCATGGGCAGGAGCTTTAACCGAGGACAGCCAGGGTGGTGCTCATTTGGCATAATTTGCACAACATGGCTTGGAAACGTGATCCCCGTTTTTGGAATTTTCTCTTTTTCAAGGTATAGATTGGAGAAAAAAAGATCTTCTGTTCCCTCATTGCTGACATTTCTACTTGCTGTCAAATCGACACCTGCATTTAAGATTTACTACTTTAAATCATAACAGTCAAACCAGAAATCTGTCAGACAATTAAGGCTTTTCATTCCTTTGAACTAAGAGGACTTGAATACTTCTGTAGGACACGGACCATTATTTAGAAGGATTCTTGCCAAAAAAAAGGCCCAGCTTTTACCAGGTAATACCATAAAATCGTTCCATATCACATAATGGTTAAGGTTGGAAGGGACCTTTGGAGATGATCTAGTCCAACTCCCCAATTTACTTTTGTTTTGCTTTTTTTTAATGACAGAAAAAACACAAAATCTAGATTTGTGATACATTAAAAAAAAAAAAAAAGGCAAAGAAATCTGCTGACCACTCCCCTCTCTCCCCAAAAGGCAAAATCTGAAAACGCCATTTGATATTTAAGCCTTTTAAGGAAAAAAGGCATCTGCTCCACCAGCAGTCTGCATAAGAGCAACAGACCACCTACTCCAGAAGCACTGCTAGTGAAGCCAGTACAAGAAAAGAGTTTGACACAACACACATGCAGAAAAGACAACAGCTATTTTGATACAAATTCAAGACACGATGCCAAATGCTCATACCTGGCAAAAACTATAATCACAACAACGCAAAAAGGTAGGTTGGTACAGTATGCTGTTATCAAGACAAATCCCACAAAATAACGCCAAGTCTGTCTCCTAAGCAGGTGCTTGCTAAATATGTAGCAGATCACATACCCAGTGATTAGAAAACAGAAGACTGTAGAAAGTGTCATTACTTGGCTATTGATTTGCAAATCAATAAGGAGGGATAGGTTCTGAAGCAAAAGTCAAATTTAAAATTCGTGAAGTCAGCTTACTTCTTTCCTAATATCAGATTGTATTAAATTAATTAGGATTGGAAAGTAACCAGTCCGTATGACATCTGTTAACAAGGTATGCCACTTAAGTCTGGAAAGCAGCTACGGACAAATCAAATTTGCTTTTGTGCTCGTGGCTAACTGCAGTCCCTCTCGACACCTCCAAGCAACTGAACCGTGCATTCAAATATTTCTATTTGCAAAACAGAGCACTATGGACACAGCTCTAAGGTCTCAGCTTGTTTTATCTATTTATACCGGGAGCAGTTACCAAAGCAAAATCAACAAGCTCTGGCTATCTTTTATTTTATACGAAGGGAAAAGGCACAAGGTCATTCGCAAAATACCAGGTCTCTACATATCTACGACGCTTAAATATGTGTCAAGATAACCATCATAAGTCTGAAAATTTTGCTGATCCATACAGAATTTCCAGGCTTCCAAGCTCTGCAGGTTGCAGCCACAACTGCTCTGCTCTGGAGTGTTCAAAACAAATTGAGTGAGGCATTTTTTATGGCACTAACTTAATTCATTTTCCCCCTGCCAACACTCATCACAGAAGTGCCTATTCCTATTAAAACAATTCTACTACTATTCCTTTGTATCCCCCAACACGATCTCTTGAAAAAAAAAAAAAAAAAAAAAATTCCATCTAATAGTTCTAAATCTGGGAGAAGCAATAAAACAATCCATCTTCTCACCCCCAAAATCTCCCTGGGCAAATGTATAAGCTTTCCATGCAACAAGCTAGAAGGTTGAAAAGTATTTTCTGCTTCTTTAAAAATACAGAGTACAACTCTGATGATGACAACACAAACACCCAAATACAAACAGAAGCTACAACTCCAAAAAACAACTCTAAGTATACCAAAATGTCAAACCATCCTCCTACTCCCCTAATTTACTTCAGCAAGTGAGAGTTGCTCGACTGAGTGCACAAAGACAGTGCTTCCACTTACTCAAAAGCTTTCAGGGAATCAAAATTCAGCTCCACTCAACATTTTTAGAGAAGTGCAGCAAGCTGAAAGCAGACATTTAAAGTTTCAAAGCAAGAAGATGAGTTTTCTGGAAGTTACAATCAAAATGTTAGAATAGAAGATGTTATACAGGCAGCTAAGCTCATTTTCCAGTATACACAGTAGCGGCATGGAATTAAGTTATTGAGGGATGGGACTGTGGGTACAGTAACAGACTTAGCTTCAGTCCTTACTTCTCTACATGTTTCTTCTACCTGCTCCTTAAAGGGTTTCTCTTGCTATCAGCTTCCCAGACACAAACAAGCAAAGGGTAGCACTGTCTTGCTATACGGCCATGTAAAAGCCTAGTTACAGTATATGCAAAATATTACTTGTACAATGTGACTACCTCTTTCACAGCTTATAAAGACTCCATTTATACTTGGAATAACTCTTAAATAATTTTTGGATGATTTTTAGAGCAATTATCCCAGAATTAAATTTTGCATGCTTAATATTCCAGAAAGTTTAACTTTGTGAAAAATCCCTATAATACTACAAAGAATATGGCCTTCACAAAAGTGAGGAACTTAAAAATAAATGAGATTAAGATAGAATTTTGATTTTTTTATTGCAATGAAGTTTGAAAGCAAAAAAAAAGTACAAAGGAAAGCACAAGCTGCATCACATCTCATGAAGTAAATGACTTCTTACTTTTTTGTTTGTTTTGCAGGTTTAACCTAATCTTGAATATCTCAATCTTTCTGTGGAGTGGCTAATAGAAAAGTGTCAAAAGAGCATTATGGTTTTAACAGAGACCAAATCTTTGTTTCAGTTGCAACAAATATTCATCTTCTCCATCCTAACACAAGCCCCAGTCTCAAAGGTAGTTGAACTGCAGCACATACTACAACCCAAAAGCTGAAGCACTGGAGCATTCATATACCCTAGGCAAGGTTTAGCACAGGGTGCATACTAAAATGCAGTTCACTGAATACACATGAAGTCATATTATTTTGGATTTTTTTTGGCCATGCAAATGAAATAACAATTTAAAAAGCAGAAATCAGGTGCAGGGCATTAATGTATCCTGTAAAAGTAGTGCCTCAAACATACTCCTTGTTTGGCCAGGATATGTGTAGAACTTTTCTTTCCCACTAACTGCTTCTCATGAACTTGTACCAATTCAGAACTTCACAATTAAGTATTTTTGCAGATTTCCATGCACAATGTCCATTTCCACATAAAGGGGCACAGAAAATAACCACAGGGATGTATGTGGAGGCCAAAACTAAAAGGTCATGCAATTTAAAAAAAAAAAAAAAAACACCAAAAAAAAAAACCCCAAACAACACTAGCAAAGCACGTCTTTTGCCCTGTTACTAACAGACAATTCACCTTCCAAAATATAGCCCATCACCACAGCCTCAATGGGCCCCTCTTCACTGGCTCAATCATCAGCAAAGAGAATTGCTGCCACCAAAGAGGGGAGTTGATTCCAGCACGACTAAGCTTTTGTAGGGACTCTTCACAGGAGGTTGAATTAAACAGCCTCAAGAATCCACAGAGAAATAAAGTAATACATGGGAAACAATAGTTTTTTTTAAAAAATAAAGCAATCAAAGTCTTAGCTGCCCATAAACTAAATCACAAAATAAATGCAACTGCAGCTGCAGAGAAGAGTAAAAAAAAAAAAAACCAAACCAGAACAAACCCCACACACCAAACACATTATCTCTGCTCTTATTCTATGGCTAGAGAGAGCAGCAAGTTAGTATCTCTGAACAAAAAAGAGACCTGCACATCTAGGACAATGCAATTCTTCAGCTCCTCAGCCAAAAACAAAACCCATGCACACATAAATAGTGCATGAGAGTGTGTGGAGGGGAGAAAGCAACAAAAATAAAACTGCACACCAGGGTTTTGGTGAAATCTGATACTCTGAGCTGCCCCATCTCTGGTAACACTTCTCCCAACACCACAACACCTATAAAGGTTTCTGAATTTCTAACTACAGACACTAACATGTAATGGAGAAATCAGAACTTCTGCATTATCTTCAGTCATTTCTTCAGTTCTACACACAAGACATCACTGTCAAAGGTCCCTTGAGCTTAGAAAATATTTTATTAAAATTGAAAGAATACAAAAGCAGAAAAAAGCCATTAAAACTGGCACCCTTACAACTTGACAGAAAGCAATTATTAAAGAAAAAAATCCAGAAAAACTGTTCTGTACAGGGTTGCATGCATCTTAATTTAGAATGCAGACAAATAAAATTTTGTGGCTAATTACACATATAATTAGCTAGGAACCATATAGAACAACTGCTCTCAAAACAAAGTGCAGATGCACATTACATCTAGGATGGGACTCTGCCTCCCAAGGTCATACAAAAAAGGTCAACAAAAAAGTTTGCTTATGAAGGCAAAGGGCTGAAAGATTTTTTTATTCAAGGAAATGAAAAATAATAGGTTAACCAAAACATAATTTTAGATGCTATGGAATGTTCTTACCTTTTGTAGACTAGTAGGATTTAGTTGGGTTTTATCTATTATTTTCACAGCAACCTAAAACAAACAAATAAAAGATTATTAAACTCCGAAAAATGCTCGACAACAATATGGTGCATACAATCTGTTTATACTGACTTTTATCATCTATCAAGCTGACTTTCTCACTTATTAGAATGGATCAGCAGCAGTTCAGGACTTTACTGTTGGAGGTAAGTATAAGGAGACAGTTTTATATTTCCGCCAGCATTGTGCCTAGATCAATATTACGTCATCTGGTGCAAACTCAAACCCTCCAAAAACCAGACGGCCTCCTACTGATAGAGTTGACCTTTGTTTTTGGAACTGCTCGGGTTGAATGGACCCCATCCCATCCCCAAAATATAAAGGCCAATCAAATCTTGCTATGTCACAAAACTTTTCATCTCCCTCACCAAGAAACTACCCAGGCAAAATGGAAAGGTGGGGAAAAAACCCAGGTACCTCAGACAAATGAAACTGGTCATCCTGAAACATTTCTTTGCACCTTTATGATAAAAGGAAAACGCACACAAAAATACACTTTTTTCCGTACATTTTGAAGACTAAGCTGACTGCAGGGGTATTTATATAAAGACAGTCAAAGGGTATGGAAAGTGTTTTTTGGTTTTAAAAGACTTACCTCTCTTCCAGTAAGAACATGCCTTGCCAGTTTCACTTTGGCAAAGTTTCCTTTCCCTATCGTTTTCAATAAGCGATAATTCCCAATGTGAGGGTGCTCTTCATTGGTAGATGTAATTGAGTTTCTACATCGAGGGACGTTTTGTCTGCTACTTGATTTGAGAGGCTGGACATGTGGTTCAGTGTATCCATCCACAGAGGTATGCTATAAAGCAAAGAAGAAATTGGAGAATTTATCTTCTTGGATTTTAGACAGTTTCAGCAAACTAGTCTAAAAACATTTTTAAAAGTTTTGTTTTTTGTGGTGTTTTTTTTTTTTTTTTTTTTTTTTTTTTTTTTTTTTTTTTTTTTTTTTTTTTTTTTTTTTTTTTTTTTCCTCTGTTATTTTATTTTATTTTTTATTAATTTTTACATAATCAGTAACTTTGGATTGTGGCCTGTGCAGAACATGCTGCCTTTCAGGACAGTTTAATGCACACAAGAAGAATCTGCAAAAAGATTCTGCATATCCCAAAAGCAAACCTAGAGACATCCAGACACTAATCAATAACCATTAAAGATACTCTTATTATGAAACTATGCCAAGCTACACACTACAGCACTATGTTGCAGATATGCTTGTCTAATCGTAAAATTTAGTCCTTTAAAGAGACACGATAAAAAACTGCAACACCAGCTATACATGCTTTACTTGAAATCACAAATTTAGAGGGTAGTTGGAAACATCACACTCAAGATTCTTTTTAAATCTTTTTTTTCCTCATCTCAAGTAATATTGAGAAAATCACACTTCAAGTAATCCTTGTTTTCAAATCTGCTTGCGTCTTTTTGTAAGCCAGACAAGCTCTCATCCAAATAAAGAGCAACTCACGTTATTTAAAAAATAATAATCTGTTATTAAGAACAAACTTCACAATGTTGAAAGCCCAAAGGGCTGAAAGGATGTCACATAAGTGAAACCTACATTCCGTCCCATACGCAATTATTAGCTTAAGCTACAGCACCTTGGTGCTCGCAGTCACACAAGGGGCAAGATGTAGCTGGTGCTTGGACATACTCCAGGCAGAAATCCAAGCAACTGAAGATGTTAAAGGGGTGTGTTAAGCATTTCCCTATTTCAAATATTGTTCAATGTCAAAAGCAAAGGAATACAAATATTCAAAGGCAAAATTTAGCCTCCAGCCTTCAGGTTGCACATTTTAAAGAGGCAAGTGCTGCAGGTATCAATTCAGATCAATTTTTACCAGTCTATAGAAGAAAGGTGTGCTTACTCTCAACTTCTGGTAAGCACAAAGCACAAGCAAAATATTTTCAATGTTTTCTCATCAGTCACATTTTCTGTTAAAATATGGATATCAATATTTTTGTATGGAGCACTAACTGAAACTGTCTCTTTATGGCACAAAGATTTCTACTTCTTTCACCTTAAGTCACAAATTGAGAGTGCAGCAGTAGCTTTCACCATTTCATTGAACACAACTTAAGATTTGTCTGTACTAATCTCACTTTTCTTATGCAAGTAATTGTTTTTCCTATTAAAATATAGTGCTTCCATCTATCATACACTTTTATGACAGGTTAATGTCAAGCCTCTGTGTTTGCAAGTAGTTGCATAGAGCTGAATGAGTTTATTTCTGTGCTCAAACACTAGCAGAACTGATAAAACCAACAAACAACTATAACGAACCAAAATAAACCAAAAAGCCAGAAGGTCCTTTTCAAACACGGCAAAACTCTGCTTACATCACTGCCATCTTTATTAATTATTCATTGTGACCAGGGGAATAGTCCTAAATTTAGTTGTATCTATATTTTCTTTATTTGAGTCTCTGCAAAATACTACTTCACCCCCACTGCTTACTATATAGCTAAACTATTCTTCAAATTGTTGCACAACCAAGCAAGTCGGACCCACTTAGATTTTGTATATAAGACAACTGTATTCAACCATGAAATACCATGATAGTAATATCCCTTAGAAGCACATAATTGAAATACTTTCCGTAGCTCAGAAAGAGATGTTCGTAAGGACAGCTCGAGGCAAGAAGCTTTGGAAAAATCCTGCAATGAGGCACTAGTCCTGCATTCACCAAGGAGGAGCCCAATTAGGAACCCTGCCTCCTGCCCAAAACCATTACGCCGTACCCAGAACACAATTCAGAGCAAGTTTTGCAGTCTTTGAGCCCTGCAGCCTACCCATGCCACAATTAGACCTTCATTAGCTGATAATAATTGCTGCCAGAAGTACTAGCCACTCTAATATCAATTGCCAGCTGCAGACACATCACAGGGCTTGCTTACTCACAGTGAGTATCTGAAGGTATCTTTTAGATAAACAGTTTAGATAAACAGGCAAGCAAAGCCAACACCACAGGCAAAGGGAACGGCAGCTTCACAGGGTGCATCATCTCAACACAGATTTAAAGGGGGAGTCAGTCAGTTAACCATAAGGACAAAGTAAGTCAGAATCAATATGAAGACAAAAAGGGAAAAAAAAACCACAGGGAAAGCTCATGGTTGTGACAATTCCAAAGTTAGCCCTTTTGCCACAAAAGACCAAAGTCACTCAGGATGGGCTCTTATTTATTCCTGCTTAGATTATCTTCAGAGGCAAACTGATTCTCTCCAGCCATGCCTAAGAGTGACAGAAAACATGCATTAAAAAAGGTCACATTTCTCAGTTTGTGAGCCACATATGTATAATTTCTGCATCTCAACTGCACTGAATACATTATGCATTCATTGTACATACATATATCATGTATTGTATTATATAAATACACGTTTTGCAATAACCCATTCTTTTGCACAAAAACATCTTGAAAACACAGGAATTTTAAAAGGAAAACCAAGATCTTATCAATTTTACATATAAAAAAATTTAAACAAAATTAAAAAAAAAAGAGATAAAAAGATTAGAAAGTTGAAAAAAAGTTAGGTTAAGCAAGGGTATCTCAGGGTGTTCCCAGAGATCACTACAGCTGGAAGCTGAATTCCACGGGAGCACATACCTTTAAACTCCTTCTTGTTTATTATATGCTCGTTACGTATCAGCTAGTATGTGACTACTTAAGAGTGTCATTTCAGAAGAACAAGATAACTGTTATCTCTAAATTCTGAGCTATCATTTAGGAGACTGAAAACATGTGGAGTGTAAAGCAAGCAAAAAATAAAAATTCTGCCTAGCAACATGCCTTTCCTGCAGTTTTTTAAGGGATGATTATATTTTTCTAGCTACCTTTCAACATATACATGTGCCTGGGAAACACTACATCATTTGTAGAACATATATTACATACATCATGAACTTGTCTCCTTATATGTTCAGTTTGTGTCAGTGTTGCATGAAATGTCTTAGAGAAAATGACACATTTCTTAAAGTTCCATTGAACTTTAATGTTGCAGTTTTTTGTTTAAGATGAGTTTAGAACTGGAATCGCACATTATACTTGCACATGAATCGTGTGTTCAAAGGAAAGCAGCCTTTTCAGAAGTCTCAGGGAAGTACTCCCAGCATTCAGTTTAGATTACGATTCAGCATTAACTGAGTAGAGCTTGGTTATTTCTCCCGACCAGGTTTGCTCCTGACCAGTTACATTGCCCTAGGACAGAAAGCCAGGCTCATGGAAGCAAAAATCACAAGTGAGTCCATGCCCCACTCCCAGGCCAAAGCTACCGCTTTCCTGTTTACCCAGCACAGCCCAGCACCAGCACGGCGATGCTGGGGCCAGAAACTATCGGGGAAAGCAGATGCTTGCCCGAAGCAGATGCAGAGCATGGGCTCCTCTCCTTCACACATTCGTCTCCCAGCCACCAGGCTGCATTCTCACTGCTCATACCCAGCCCTTTGAGGGAACTTGCATCAACAGGACCTCAGCTGCTTGCCCAGGATGACCACAACAAAGGTCTCCACAGTCCCCTCCTGCCACAGAAGCGCTTTGTTCTGCCCAGCGTTTGGCATGCGAACGCCAAGGCCGTGAACTTGGCCATGGATCAGCATTATCCATTCATCGGCGGGCCCACAAACGCACCTCACCGGTTCAGCAGACTGTGGAGTACTGAGTTTTCTCCTGCTTGAATTTCTGCAAGTCAAATACCTCAGTACAGCAGCCCAGCACACAGGGGTGGTGCTGGTGAAAAAGCACCTCAGCACGTTCCTCCTCCTACAGTGCCCCCCTTTCTGGAGCTCAGTTTCTTGCAGCCAATTTTTATATGCATAAGCCTGAGCAAATGTCATACACTTGTAACTGCTGTCACACCATGTAGCCATAACTGCTAGCCAGTGAAGGAGTACAGTCTTAACTGCATTCTGAAGTTTTTACTCCAGGAATTATTTGCAGGTTTATTTTTAAGAGCTTCCAGTCATTCATCAGCTACAGGCCACTGACAGCCTGATCAGTCCCCTCTGAATGCTCAGGACCATCCTTAGCCCTTTCCAAACTGATCAGCTTAATCTGTGAATCTGTTTTTCCTCAGTTCTCAATGCAGAACAGAGTAAGCACCCCTAGCATCTGAAAAGGATTCCACTGCGCCACAGGCCTATAGATGCTACAAGCAGACTATTATCCTCTGCACACAAACCCACTGCTTTATAAATTCTTCTTCAACATAAACCCATGATTCACTAACCCAGCTCCCTACAGAAGGTAATGCCAGATTCCCAGCCTTGGCCCTTACCACACAACACTCAGGGAATCAAGGGCTTCTCAGAGCACATGCACGTACAGTAGGTATTAGCCTTTCGGTTTAGCCTCCTCTTAAAGTAGAACACAGCAAAATCAACTAAGAAGGTTATTTAGCTTTTAAACTGTCCCTCCTTGAGAGTTTAGAGAAAACCTCTTCTAAGGCGTTTTTGACTGAAACTTCTGTATTTCAAATACAGAAGTATGGTATTCAGTATGGTTGATGTCTGTTTCTCAGTTCCTGAAACTGAAGAGAATCTTAGAAATCACTTCCTCCAGGAGCCCCTTTCACCTGTGGTTGCCTAGACGTTCACAAATCACATGAACCGTTACTACTGTGATGGCCCAATGGCTGTCGACACAGAGGTCCGTCAGCAGAGCCTCGGTTCCGGGTGCCTTAGCTCGCCCACAGCAGCCTCATCCTGCTGCGCTCTGGGACACGATGCTGGGAACACAGATCCACCACTGCACGCCGGCTGCCAGGCCCGGCTTTGCAGGAGCTCTGCTTCACAGCACAGCAGCTGAGAGGAGAGGGAGGGCAGAAGATGGAGGAGGACGTCCTCAATGGCCAGTTGTTTTCACTTTTTAATGACTTCCTGTCTGTCACCATTTTGTTTTACTATCTAGGACTTGTAGCGAGCCACTTAAGCCAGGCCTTCTTTTTTGCTGCAAAAGACTAAGTTATTTGAAGGGTACTTGGCAGCTCCAATATCAAAACCAATGGAGACATTCAGATCAGCTTCTTGTGCATCACGCGGAGCATTCAGTGCTCCACGCTGCCACGTACAAAGCGTGGTGCAGCGCTGCACGACGCACGAGTGGCACCAAACGCACTGGCTAGGGCCAAAGGGAGGAAGTCACTCCTCTCCCGGGTAAACTCCTGCCTGCACAAAAGAGCAGCTTACTCTTGTCACGGGGATCCAGTGATAGTATCCCATGACAGATATTCTCTAATTTCCACCAAAACATTAACAGAGCACTAGTCACTGTCATTTCTCATCTCATATTCAAAGTATGAGAGGACATGTTAAAAAAAGATATATGATTCTTTTAATAATGCCTTACTATTAGTTAAATGCTGCAAGATAGAAATTTCACCTAAAAAATAAAGAAAAAGCAGAGATTAATCTACTTGGCTGAAACAGAATAAACAACCCTACCCTTCCAGGAAAAACACACACAGAGTGAAAGGGCCTATATAAATCTTAGATTAGATACTAAGACCAAAACATGGCACAGACAAAAGAGAATCAGACAAAATGGTAAACACTTTCTCTTTAACCCATACCTATACCTTGTGCCTGATCACATAAGCTTTCCAGAAGGGCAGAGTGAAAGCAGACACACATGTATGTCTCGAACCTCAGGATCACAAAACAGTGATTTTGAGTACCGCTGGTTCCAATCAAGCACATAGGAACATTCATTAACTGACACTGTAACTCCGAAAAGTATGTCTAAGCAACTTAAAAAAACCAAACTTAATAAAAGCTCACTATATATAGAATGAAGTGATACACTACACATATCAACTTCTCTTGATCTGTCCTTACATCTTTCTTTCCTCAACTCCCTAATATAAGAGTCTGTATTTCACAATGCCAAATGTTGCGTTTCTAATGCAAGACAGAGTGTAATCCATTGATGCCGCATACAACGAAAATTCCTCTCTAAAAACATACACTTATGGTAGTAATAGATACACTTACTGCTGACCACCGAGCCAGCAAGCCTCAAGCCTCAGGCTGTGCTTGTTACAATGGAATAGATGGCATCCAAGCTCTCAGCTACGGCATCTAAGGTGCTCAACAAGGCTTTGTGAGACATATCAGAAATCAAATTCTCATCTCCATCTGCGGCTGATTTTTCTTACCACTGACTATACAGGATGCAATGTTAACAACTTCAAGCACTCTAGGCTAGAAACCTGAGCACAATGTGAAGTTACCCAAAATTCATGACAGAATTTACACAGGTAAAAGCATATATGCAAGAAGTTCTGCAGAATATTTTAACATCTGTATAAGGATACCAAGCTTATGAATACTGTTCATTTTATAGTAGGTTTCATCTCATTTTCTTAAAAGCAACAGAAGAGTAATATATAAGTGTGGGGTTTGCTATCAAATGGAATCACAAATATATTTTATTCAAAGTTTAGAAAAAAAAATGTTCTGCTTTCTACTGAGGAATCAGATAAAACACTTCAAAAAATAGCTGCCTTCCCTGCAGTAGCTCGAGTGTTTAATCGGGAGCCAGTCAGAGCATTTCCTCCTCCTGCCCCCGTGGGCTTGGCCAGTGCAGGAGCACAGAACCTCCTGCCCTTGTCTCCCTCTTGGCACGGTTATAGTAATCTGGCACTTTCACTCCTGACTCATCCCTGGTGCACAAATAACATCTTCTAGGGCTAGCTCAGGACAGCCCGGCTGTATGGGCTGCATAAGGGCCACGGTAAGCCGGCCTAACTCCCACCACCATTACTGTACACACATAATAATCAAGACAAGTCTTCAAAAATACTGCTGGGGTAAAATCCCAGGCATAATCAAGAGGAGAAAAACAGTAAGATCTTTTTCACAGAATCATTGTACCTATTTTCAGCAGAGTATTAGGAGCTACAAAGCCTGTCTTACTAAGCAGAAATGTAAAAGGTCTCCTATTTTATCAAAATAAAATAGTTAAGACAGGGTCATTCAGTTCTGAATGGCTTAAAACAAAATTTTAAAACACAGAAACAAGTTTGTTTCATTTACCATTTCATTTTGTTCCTTCTGACTTTGTAACTATACATGTGAAATCTAATTACAAATCAATGTTTTCTTGTAGAAAAACACTTACAAAAAGTGTAAGTGGGGAGGGAAGAGAAGGGCTATTCCTCCTACAGGTTCCTGAAAACATCTGAAATATAGACTTTTGCAGAGGTTTTGTTTAGTTTTTTACAAATATTTCTCACTAGCCACTGCTCCCTTCTCAGGTGGTCACCAGCTAAACCTTGCTGGCCTTCACCAAGTTACTGCACCCATGAGACCTTCAGAACTGCCAGTGCTTGGCTCCAAATCCTGACTCACCGGGAGCACCTGGCCGGGTTCAAAGGCCGAGCAGCTTCCTGCACTGCTGCTGCATGCCACAGCATCAAAGTCAGCTGGAAAACATCCAGCAGAACCAGGCAGAATGACATGGCAGTGTCAGTGCCTAATCAAACCACACACAGACGAACAGGAGCACACCGTGAACGCAGCACAAGTTTTTACATGCTCCTAGATGGTGTCACCAAGTCATTTCTCATCTGGCCTGATGAAAGTCTAGATAAGAGATATGAAACAACTTATAGTTCATGATCAAGTCAAACACATGGAGTCTTTCAACTGTTTGCAGGAGCACAAGAGGAATAAAATGCTTTCATATCTGACTTCAAAAATGAGGAGAATGGGTTGTTTCTAGAGCCGAGAGACTGCAATCTATAAGACTAAGCCTCGCCTCCAGACAATGAGAACAGCAGCAAGGTGAAAGGTTTGCAGCTAAAAGAGTGACCGCTTCATAAAGCTGACAGTCTCTGACACTCATGACAGGCAGGGAGCCAACCAGACTAGATTTGGTGACTCTTCTGCCAGGGTAACGGCTTGAGGAGCATCACAAGTATCACAGCAGGCACGAGGAAGAAGCAGGACAGGACCAGACCGGCTCCACCTGAGGCTGCTGCAGAATCACAGTCAGAAGAGTAAAGACATGGAAAAACTGTTCCCATCACTTTCTTTCATAATTCAGAGACAAACCAACATCTCTGACAAAACTGTAGCTAGCAGACCCTTATTCACAGATGGTACCACAGTGGAAAGCCAGAAGGAATGGTTAAAAAAAAGTAAACACAACCCAACACAAACAAAACCATATTTGTTTGTTTTATGTGCACTAGCTCTGTGACATACATGGGCAAAACACCTTTAACATTTCCAGCACTTCAGAATTAAGTTATTCCATTACCAAGTATGTCTAAAGTCTTTATATTCCTGTTACAGGATCCATTCAATGGACCCTGAGATTTCAGATTCTCATCTTGTTTTGAAAAGACTATTATTGCACATAAAGTTTTTATTAACTTTAAGGAACTCCTCTAAAACATGATGAAAACATCTATTAAAACACCCAGCCTGATAGCACTGTGTTCTGCCTGACGTGCACACACATTTTATGAATGAAACTGCAGGGCAGCACTGGGCTCTGTAGCTACATGAAGCTGTTTCCAAACAACTCACCTAATGCTCAGAAGGATTTCACAGTATTCTCCTGAGACACGATCTAAGAGTTTTGAAAATCTAAAGGCAAAGGGTGCAGGCTCTTCCTAACACATCCCTTCATACAGTACCATACATGCAATGTAAACAAACCTGAAAGCAGTTGGGCGATCAGCTAGTTTTCCTCCTCTAGTTTCCCAAACATGTCCCACAGGCAGGGCAGCTCAATACACCAGTGCCTAGGGCAGGCCCTTCCACCAGGGCTGCCTGAACAATGCAAGGGCTGCTACCTTCAGAGCTGTATCCTTGTCATTATATGGAGCATTTTAAGAATTATTGATTATATTTAATTATAAATAATTAAAACATGATTAAATTCAGAGCAAAATCTTATGAAAGAGTAAATAGTGTTTTAGGTATGTAATAAGATGCAAAGTATTAATGGAAGACAGTAGGTTCAGCAGACATGATGAACTTAAAGCAAAATGAAGACAACTTGCTGCTGAGTGCATTCTGTTTTTCATATAGTTGTTAACTAATGTATCAAGTAATACACATTCTGCTGGGCTGCAGGAGCTGCTTACCTTTAAGTGGAAAACATTACACTGCATCTCAGTTTAGCAGTTATATCCCCATCTTGCACAGATTTATCCTTAAGGCATCCAAACCTTCTGTGTCCCTGGGATGAGTCATGAGACATGAGTTGAAGACTGCGCTCTGTGCAGGGCTCAGGCACCTGTCTCCTCAGTGCCCCCTGCTTCTAAACTCAGGCCACTACCTTTGGGCTATAATTATGAACACAAACTATCTGAATCCTTTAGAAATATATGCAGTCAGGAATCTACTGCAATATTCCTCAAAGATTTTGCAGAGTATGTTTAATATAGCTAAAAATAATATTCCCGTATATGTTTTAAACCAGCTGATATGGTAATACAGTAGATCATGAATACTATCGATCAAACAAAAATATACTGTAGATATCTGACAATGTGCTTTGGGCTCAAAACAAACAGAAGACTCAGGTACCTGAAATCATTTGTGATTATAGGAAAGAGATGTAGAAGACAGGCATAAGAAACAGAATGAATATAGCTACAAAAATAGCTCAGGTTACATAAGGGAGCAGGAAAGTGAAAGACAAAAACATCACACGATGCAAAGAAAATAAGAGTGGATTTTCTGCCCACTAAGAAGACAAGAAAAAAAAAGGAAGAAATAATATTAAAAAAAAGATACAGATGAAGGTTAGACAGATGACAAATTAAAGAATCTACAATTAAGGTGTCAAACAAGAAACGGTGCATATTCAAAACATGCACGTAGCCATTAAAACAAGCAGCCAGCACAGTAGCAGCAAGAAACAAGAAGCTGGTGCAAGAAACACATAGGGCTTTCTCTCTTCCCAGGTCATGGCAGACGAGGGGTGGAGGAGCACAAGTAACAGGCTGCAGGTTCTTGACACCACTCCCAGCTTGCAAATCAGGTATTTCCAGACTTTAACTGCCTGATGAAGTAACAGCCAAACAGTGGTTGCTGCTGGTGGCCTCCAAGCCCCCATTAACAGGGGCAACTCAGCTCTGTCCTGGATGTTTGGAAGCAATTTGGAGACCTCTGGGGAAACCTGCCAATTTTTTGGTTCACAGCTCAGAAATCCTCCTGTCAGGAGGCTTGCCTAATACGATGCTGCCTCACATTACACAGTGCCTAACTTACCAGAGGTTCCCAGGAAGATCCGTCTGCGTTGTTATCCCTACGTGGACCAATTTCTGCAGAACCCTTCCAATTCCAGAGGGACAGCGAGCAATTTATACATATCTTTTTCTTCTCAATAAGCAGATGATAAAAGAAACATCCATTCTCTATCTTCTTCCTGCCACGCAATACTCAACCTGACATAAGGCAGAACCTTTTACCCTTCCTCAAAAATCAACTGGAAATAAACTGTACTACCCATCAAGATATTTGCCAGCTTCCTCAATCTACTTCCTTCTTTTTTTTCCTGTGTTGCCTGCTGAGCTAGTCTTAGAAATATCTTCAGTTAAAAATTAAGATAATGCTAAGGAAACAGCCCAGCCACAGTTAATATATCTATTTATTATAAGAACTTAGCCTTTAGACTAATAACTGAGTGCTGTATTTAACTTAGTCTCTCCAGGTTAATAATCAGGATGTGAAGAGAATGAGAACAAACAGATGGATCCTGGAGTCCAGCTGGTCTCTTCCATGCTACTCCAGAAGGCTTGCACCATTCCCTCTGAAAACAGGGCTATTGCACACCGCTGGGAAACAGATTTAACAAGGAGCAGTGAAAAAATCTGCATTTAATATCAAGCTAAAAAAATTTCCAAAAGCTTGCACATTTGCCTCAAAACCAGCTTAGCTTCTAGCCTGTACACATGCATCTTCCAGTGCCTAATTCCAGCACCTGCATTAAGTGTGACTCTCGCTGCTCCTATCAGCTTTCCAACCGCAGGAAGGATTTCTCTGGAGTATGCAGCAGATGGAGCAAGAGCTTCATTGTGAAGAGCTTCCCTGTATTTCCTTTGTCTGTGTGGGTCTGGTGCCCGTCTCTGGGCGACCTCCAAGCAGCAGCCACCCTTGCTCGCTTCAGAGTGCAGTCGGAGAAGCAAAGCTGGAAAGCTACTGTAGGGAATAGCCTGGTAAAGGCTATACCGAGACAGTATTATTAATATTTTCTACATGTGTGTCATCATACTGAGTGATTATTGTTGTTGTTTCTTCTGGAATCTGATCTTAAAGAGAAAATACTATTTTAGCCTCTCAAAGGTAATGATATTTTCCTTAGCTTTTAAGACAAGCAGACCAGTCCATACTATAAAAACCGCAGGAAGAAAAAAAAATTTGATTACTCTTGGGGAAAAAACAAACAACCACCACTAAATGAAAACCTCAAATGCTTTGAGGAATTCTATTATCTTCAATCAATAACTTCATGTGACGGGGAATAGGGCTACGACTGACCATGTTACATGTCAGTCATTCATGGGAACCTACTGGACCCACTTCGTAAAAGCTCAGCTTAGCATTTACCAGGCTAAGGTAATTACAAAAGTAAATTCAGGCTCTTAACACGCAAGATTCTCTGAATTTTTGAGCTGTGTATCTGCTTATTTTAAATAACGGCAGAAACGTTTAAGAATTAGAAAGATACTTACATACAACCGAAGCCAAGCAAGCACTCAAAAGGAATGTCAGATATTTACCATTTTAGCACAAACAAGCAATTGCCTCCAGCACGTGCCGCGGCAGCGCGTGTGCTAAACTTAGCATCCCGGGCTCCGCGATTCCCAACCAACTTATTCCTCACGTGCCGGCCGACCCGGCAAGGAAACGTCTCTCCACAAAGGAGATGGCAAAACGGCAGGTCCTTTCTAACCGATCCTTGTGAAACTTGTGATTACTCTCAGTGGTTATCGGGGGAAGAAACACAGCAACTCTGCTGGGGGAGGTAGAGACCTATGAGTGAGGAAAGCACGGTCTGGCCAGCCCAGCACTTAAAGCTGTAACAACCATTTCCATTAATAACTTCAAACCAGCTCCCCACACACACACCTGGAGCAAAACAGTTCTTTACTCCGTTCAGCTTTACAACTCGGATAATTCCTCCGTGGGATATTACTTGAAGGATAAACAAGAGATACAGCTACATAAGCTTTAGCAGAGTTTTGTATCGATCTCAGTTACATTATTAAAAGAGCAAAACTGGAAAAGGTCCCAGAAAGAGCAAGAAGCATACGGAAGTTGGCAACAACTACCAAGGCTCAAGCTTGAAAGCACTTCGGTAGGCAAAATGTTAGGAAAAAACAAAGAAGAGGACAAAGAGGTGACAAAAAATGAAGTTACAGGTATTCAGTGGCCAGCAACTAAACGAACTTGGGCAAACTGAAGGTCAGAAAGGTGGATGTTGTAAAATACGTGGCAATAACACTGCTGTGACAACAGTTTACATGTTACCATCACGTTTAAAATGCACTTGATAAAATATTTGAGAGACTAAATAAGAAAAATGACCCATGTGATCAAACAGGTTAAAAGGCTTCTTTCACTCAAAAAAAAAAAATCGCTGCTTAAACGCAAGTTAAAAAAATATATATTTTATTTTACTTTTATTTTACTCTCTTGCTAGGTACCCCACTAAGCTGGGAAAGCCAGGAACCAGCGGTAGCCAAGCCTGGCGGAAGGCGCCCGGGGGCGGCACGGGGCAGGAAGGGCGGCAGGCCCTGGGTCGCCTCCAGCAGCGCAGGCCCCACAGGTTTTTCCAGGAGGTCGGCCCCGGGCTCCTGCCCTTGCAGGGAGCTTAGAAAGGCCTGGCCCATGAGCAGGCTCATCTGCACTCTGCAACCACATCCAGCTAATAACAGATAACAATCTGGCCTAGCTCTGTCTTTGCTTGAAACTTTAAAGCTACCAAATGCTGCCATTACTTAATAACAGAGAAACGATTAGACTTTTTCACGGGTAGCACTCTCATTACCTGCTCTTGAGGAAGGCCGCCATAGGCTACCCAGCAGCTCTATACACTCAGCTATATGAACATTAATATATACCCAGTGGCTTTCATCAGAGATGAAGACGAGGTCTGTCTTACTCAGGCTAGACATATTACAACTGTATTTGTTTAAAATATAGTGCTCCAGCAACACTAGTCAAAACTCCTTTTTGGCTAGCTTTTTAATTTATTCAATTAAAATATCGTATTTTTAAGTCTGAATATTATTTTCTTCTTTAATTAGGATCTCTTCTTTTGTTACTACAAGCCAGATGCTTAAATAAAACAGGATCATCACAGTATTTATCACCAACACACCATGAGAGTCATGCAGATTGGTGTCTACCTTGTTCAGAAGTCATGAAGTCGTGAGTTTTTAAATCAAGGATGTTTACGGATCCTTCCCTGAGAGATCACTAGTGCTATGAGGATAGCTTAGAGGATAAACAATATCTAAAGTCTGTACTACTTTTTTTCGGGGGGGAGAGGGCGGGGGAGTGGAGGGAAGTGCTTCCTTTGATTAGGTACACGGCTTGGAAACTGCAACAGTAAAACTGGCTAGAACTTACTGTAACCAAATATTCCTCTTTCTCTTGTATTACCATACTTCAAAGTGCAGTGCTAAAAACAGTGCAGAACACACAAATGTGAAGAGAAATATTCTCTTTTTAGCAAAATAGATCAGATCATTTTATTGGGAAAGCGAGCTTCTGTAACACCCCTTATGTTTTCATAACATGTCACAAACATGAAATAGCTTTGTACACAGAGGGTCTGAAGTCATTGGCACAGAGCACTTGAGACTCAAACAGCTCAGTAGGAGTCTTTACAAAAGCCGTCCTGAGCTGAGTCCTATCAGGACTGACCAGTAAGGGGAGCACAGGCCACCTCCCACCGTTCCACCCAGAGCCTACTCCTATGACGTCCCACAAGCAAAGGGAAAGTAGCAAAGTGACTTTTGCTGCTAGATCAGCATGTAGCAAAACAGAACATAAAAACTAGAAAACACACAGTGCCTTTGTTCCAACAGGGCAGCAAACCTGCTTCCCAAAGACTTAAGCGAACGTAAAAGAATAGCATGGTGATCTTACATGTCGCAGAGATGCACAGAAAATGTGCACTTTTTGTTACCATAAGTAGACTCTACTGATCAGTCATTGCAGTCTGAAGCTCAGCACTGCTCCCTGAGCATATGTGGCTCACTGCTTTAAAGGTTAATTGTAGCCTAGCTGCATGTAACTGCAGAAGCCCATTACTGTGGACGTGAACATATGTCCCTTAGCATAAGTCAGGGTTTTATTTGAAAGCATACATGAAGAAATCTCTGTCAAAATGCTTATCTGAGGGGGAAAAAAGTTTTTCACTGCCATCTTACTCCACAAAGCAGCAGGATTAATGTTAAGCACAGTACTTTCCAATGCTTCCTCCTTAGACTATTTCGACATGGTAGTTATTGCATATTTGGTCACTATTAAAATAAAGCACTATTAAAACAGCACAGGGAAATGTAGTTTTAAAAAAAAAAAAAAAAAAGCTATGTTTTCTAAAACAAACAACAAAAAAAAAAAAAGAAAAAAAAAGAAGTGACCTAGGATGCCCACCAGAACTCTGCCTAAGCTGCATCATCTTGAACAGATATCATGTCTCAAACCAACCTTGAGATCTCAGCAATTCTTTGAATATTTTGCCAAGTTACTCAGTCAGAGGAGGAAAAAAATACATTTTTTTTTCTTAGATGAAACACTGCCTTCCCAATTTAAAACTCACAGCTTTGCAGCAAGCTGACAGAATACAAGAAACATTAATTTACAAACTGAAAAAACAGAACCAGTGTTAACAATTAACCAGGCTGAGTAGTAGATGTGGAGAAAGAATGCCCTTGTTATTAAAACTCATTCTGTTCCATTATATTCACTACACTGAACCATATAAAAGTTGCACTGAACCTTTCCTACTTTCATAATTATTTTGAAAATACTAAACTCGTGAGTTTTATTTGCCACTAGCTACAGAAAAGGATGCACTGAAAATTTCAAGAATCTTTGTGATGTTTTCACTCCTGACAAACAAGAACGCACATACACAAATACAGTTCTGAAGTTCCAGAAGGATTTCTGTTAATAAAGGCACAAAAAGCCTGCATTGTGTTTTCAAAAACAAAAAAAATAGATCATGTCATGACTACAATACAAATAAGCCAAGTTTGAAACACATCACTGTGTGCTATCTAAAATGGTATTTTCAAGCTCAACAACAGAACAGAGCATGGATACACGTACACATGCATATATAAATGCATATGTAAACTGGAGATACTAAAAGATAATTCCTGAACACCCATGGTAGAATTTTAATGGATTGCTTTCTCTCTTATATCATTTAACATCTGAAAGCTTTTTTCTACCTCTGAAAAGCTGTTGCGACAGCAGTCTGTAAGAATTCACTTTTTTCACACACACAAAAAACTGAAGGGCTGCTTTTTTGCAGGAATATTTGCATGGGGTGAGGGGTGGGAGGAGGGAGAGGGAATCCCTCTGGAACTGTAAACACTTTCAACACAGATTTATAGCTGCACATTAATACTCACATCATCTCTGCCCAATTTGCATAATAGTTTTTCAATAAGCCTTTACTAATTAAAGAGTTTCTGAAGTTGTCTCTCAAGGCATCATCAAAATACTAAGGCTACGTCTATACTAGATCCTGAGAACAAGATCAGAAAAGCCTGAAAGTGCCAATATGAGTGACCAACCAAGAATATAATTATACAAAAATTTCTGTATTTGCACTGAAAAGAATGAGGATTTTTCTCCTCGGTGGTTAAGCTATAGATATGAATTAAAAGTCTGCAGGAACTCCCTCTACTACAACAAGATCTATGAAGGGGAAAAAAATAAAAAAAAGAACTTATCACATTTATAGTAGAAATATTAGTCTTGAAATGTAATTGGGTGCCTTGAAAAAGAAATTCCTGCCTTTACTGATGATCAAAACATTTTAAGTGCAAAGATGAAACGAAAGTATGAAACGAAACAAGAAGTACAATAAAACTGCATTAACTCTTTCTGAGCTCTAACCATTCTTTTACAATGCCTAAAAATAACACCGAAACATTAAGTTATCCTTTTTTTTCCCTCCAAACCTTTTTCTTTTACATAATAGAAATATTGCATACAAACAGCTGTCTTCCAGGCAATTAAAACATGGAATTATTAAAAAATTAAAAACAAACAAAAAACAGGAAGATGAAAAGAAACAAAAGGCAACTAAACATCTGTCCCATAATTAAGTTGCACATGGATGATGAAATCCAAACGGGTAACACTCTTCACAGTAGCATAAACGCAGCTCTTTTCTCTGCGCATTACACTCGAACTAAACATGTGTTTTCCCCCCACATCACAGGGGGTCAGCCTAGACCTGAAGCAGAGTTAAAAAAAAAAAAAAGAACACCAGAAAGCACCCACAGAGATACACAAACCTTTAAAGTAAGATTAGAATATACCCTGTTCTTACTATTCAAACAAACATACAGCTTAGCAGTTGGGGAAAACATTCTTTCAGGGAAAAACATAGGCAAATTCCACTTTGCTAAGCCCATCACTGGTGGATAAGAAAGATAGAGCTGTCCCCTTGGACCCTCAGGGCTTGGAAACTAGGCCATTCTTCTGCTCAAGGCACTGGAAGAAGGAATTCTTGTCAGATACTTTCTCCCACGCCCCCTCTGTCCAAATCAAAACCATGTGTTCTTGTTGTGCAAAAGCAAACCCAGGAAATAAATAAACAAATAAATAAAGCCTGGTATAATTACTTTTGCCCCAGCACAACCACTCTGCTTCATCCTGGCATCTCTGGCCCTATTCAACTCATTGCCCTCTAAGATGCACCTCTCTGCCAGTCTCTATCAGTAGCCTTAATCCACAGCTGCTCTTGGCTCCCCCTTTGGAGATACCACCCTTTTCACACCCTTCCAGCTCTGTCTGTGCACACATGTGCACAAAAGTCAGTATAATTTTTCATAGAATAATGAATCAAATCACACTACCAGTCATCGCAGTATCTTTCCTTAAAACCCACCCCTGCCATGGCATCTCTTAATCACCCTCACAAGGCACTGGCTAGATAAAACAATTACCTTGCTGCATTTCTCCTCAGCTCTGCCCAGCTCTTGTCATCCCAGTGCCCCTGTCTCACCTGCCATACACATGAGATCTCTGGAGCACAATTTATTAACTTCTTTGCACCAGTACCTGGTACAAGTTTACCTTAAATCCTAGCTGGATGGGCAACAGCACAACACTAATAAATATTAGTGGTATCCCCAAAGGGTTAGGTGATACTTACTGCAGAATTCAAAACAATTTCTCTTACACCAGACTAAGAGATCCTTTTGTCAGGGGAAAAAAAACAAACAAAAAACACCAAAAACCAACAACAACAAAAAAACCCTATTGTACTCTTGTATTTTTATTACTCCTACTAAAGCAAATTGTATACAAGTTACTGCCACATATGCATTTTCTGTTATGTAGAACCTGCCATAAAGACTTAAGGCAACATAACACACACACACACACACACATATATATATATATATATTTCATTGCCTTAATTCAGGAAAGCCAATCCCCATTTTAACCACATGATATAGAACAGCACAAAGGGGAAAACATAAAACCTTTTCCTCAGTTAATACCAGCTCGATGGAAATAGAAGAACTCCTAGATCAAAGCTCTCTGTTGCTGCCCCCTCCTCCAGCCTTGGCAGAGGTAGGAAGCTCCAATCACCCAAACTAACCCCACTGGCATATGTTTCAACAACCTGAAACACTATCCAGGCAGCCTACGTACAAGATATAAAGAGGAAGTTGTAAATAGTCACTTACAAAGGCAAAACAGACGAAAATCTGTACTTTCAATACTACACTTGCCCTTCACTCAAAGAAAAAAAAAGAAATCTGATAATAAGCATCTAAATAGTCTTTCCTGCCTCCACCCACTAATTTCCTAAGCTTATCCAATGAACCATTCAATAGCAGTAATAACGCTTGATAATCTTTTTATATCTTGTTGCCTTAAAAACAGCTTTTAGTGAAAGAGAAATAAAACCTCCCATAGAAAACATTTATGGGCATATGATTTGGAGAGGTTATACACAGCAGTAGGAGATGTAGAGAACAGAAAAAAAGAAAAATCTGGCACTGAACTGATCATCATTTCACAACCATCTCCCTCCAAGTGCGTTTCGCCCACTGCAGTTGGTCTCCAGCACCTTTCGCTTCTGTCTTGATGAGAACTTATCATGAAGGCACCTCCCGCATGGTGCTGTCCCTCACAGGCTAGTTTCAAAGGGCACTCAGGCATAAAAGGCATGAAGAATTATGGAAATATGCAAGTTTTCCACACATCCTGCCAGGAACTCCCATAATTCCTCAAGGAATGTATATTCTTATGACAGGTGCTATATCCACATTTTTTTTTTCTCCCCCAAATGACAGAACACATGCTTGCAAACTCACTGAGAAAAGCACACACCGACAGATTTTTGTTTTCTTTAATAATAAATAAACCAAACCCCTGCAAGCAGCTGCCCAGAGGCAGGGGCTGGTGGTGGCAGCAGGGGAGGGCCCCATGACTTCACCCAGCAGCCTCACGCCACGTGCAAAGTGGGGCTCCTGGAAGCACATTCCGGAGGGTCCCGCAGGACTGGAGCGGTGGCCTCCTTAGGGGTGCTCCGCTCCAAAACCCAGCGCACATCCTACCAAAAACAGCACTGGAATTACACCGGGTGGATCTGCAAACTTATTACTGCTGCAAGGCTTTTTGCCGTTTATCTGACTGGAGGATTATACTCATTAGTATTAGGTTACAGGCTTACACCAAGACTTCCAGAAGCAAATGTGCCATTTTGAGTACTTTGATACCCTGCACAAATCTGATTTTTAGAAAGCTGATACCCAATGCCTCCTCTGAAAG
>PTEX01000287.1:566875-589870 GCA_003342815.1 Eudromia elegans
GCGAGGGGCGCGGGCGGCAGCGCTGCCCCCTGCCCCGGCGGGAACGCCTGCGACCTGTGTGCTTCCCTTCTTTATTTTGCCTCTAAGGAGGCAGCAGTGCGCGTGTGGCGGCAGCTTCTGCTGCGGAAACCAAGCGAACCCTTCACAGAGCCATCTGCTGAGGAATTAAAAAAAAAAAAATTATTTGCACCCCAAAAAATAACAACAACATTCCCTAGTTTCCAGTGTGGTGTTTCAACACATTTCTTGCAGCTGAATGCTGTTAGGTACGGTTTCAAGCAGACTGTAATGGCCCTGCACCTGGACGGGCACAAGGAAAGAGCCGCGTTCCCGGCGCTCCGGGGCGCTCCGGGGGATACGCGCCTGCCTGGGGACGCGGGTGGGTGCCTGGGGATGCTCTGGAGCACCCTGGCGTGTGGAGGAGGCACAGGCTGGTGCCTGGGGACGCTCTGGAGCGCCCAGGCACGTGGAGGGGACGCGGGCGGGTGCCTGGGCTCACTCCACGCGGCCTCACAGAGCTCCCGGTCAGCCGAGGCCTCCAGAGCCCTCCGCAAGTCGCGGCTTGCCCTGCGCTCAGCGGCTCTCAGGGGCCCCCATCTACCCGTGAACAAAATACCCCGGGTTCGGGTGTACTCGGGGTAAGCAGCCATGGCTTAGCCAGCGTGCCGAAACAAGTCTGTGGACAAACTGGATGTTAACCCTGCTCGGTTGCTTAGCTCATCAAAATGCAGGCGCTTCCATCCCAAATAAGGATCGCTGCACCTAGGGCCTGGCTCTGCGGTCCCGGCTCGGTCGGGCCCGTCGTGGTATGGATTTGTCTGTGCTCTTGTGGTCACAGGAGAAAGCAGCGAGAACTGAAACGTCTAAATGTGCTTAGTGGCACCGCTGAGTAAGGGAAAGCTTAGAAAGACTTCCTGCATTAACATTCGAGTATGTTTTGGTCAGTAATTCATAAAGAAACATGTCAGATCATCAGAAATTAAAAGTAAAACAAGACAGTAATTCCTGTGATAGAAGAGCTGCCTTGCAGTTTCTTCCGCCGTGGTTGCTGCCGCTATCAGGTGCCGCTATCAGGCTGGTAATGTTGTGCATGAACAGCTCGGCCTAGTTTTTGCCGGTTGTTGCTGCAGACCCCTCTGCCCTGACGAGAGGGTGCAGCGATGGTGACTGATGGGTGGTGTGGAGTAGAAAGTGACCACGGAGACGGTCCCGCAGCCCCTTCACCTGGGCAATGGGCTGAGCGCAGGAATAGCCAGCCAGGAGGGCACGCCAACCTGTCAGAGACCTGCAGCAACGCACGCAGAAAGCTGCTGCCGTCCCAAGGAACATCAACTCCCCTGGTGCCGTGCACGAGGCCCCGAGCAAACCGCTGCGGCTCTGCGGGGGTTCGGACTGCGCCGCGTGAAGGGAGGGCTGTAGTTTGGGAAAGGTGGGGAGCGAACAGGAGCGTTTATCCTGGGGTCTGTGTTGTGAGGTTGGAGGAAGTCTTGACTTCCTACGTCAGAAGCGAAAGGGTCAGACTTATGTAAATACAGAAAGAATAGGTTTGAATCATGGGCGTAATCTCAACTTTTACCCCGAGCTCTGAGAAAATCGTGCAGGCCCCTGCTTGAGTCTGGGCGAGTGCCCAGCATGTTTTGTTAATGCCTGGCTTGTCCTTCAGGCACGGAGCAAGGATGCAGAGTGCCAGACTCGAGCTCTCACACCACCGTTGTTTCAAAATGTGCCCATTCTGCGCTTTTTGCTTTGCCAGAAGCGACACGCTTATTTACAACCAGATACCTCCGCTCAGCGAGGGACCCGGGTGTCAGCCGGCTCTGCCGGCACCGTCCCTCCCCGGGGAGCTCCGGCAGTGAGTCAGCTCCTCGGCACGCTGGCAAGACGGCCTCACCACTCCGTGCCTTGCGCGCAGCCGAGCCCAAGGGCCTCTCCTGCCGACAGCCGGCCGGCTGCTGCCGAGCCCCCTTCACTCTTTGTTCGCAGGGATGTGCTGGGTGGGAAGAGCCAGCGCACCCGGGCGAGCGGCAGGCACCCACGCTGCTGCATCGGCCTCCTCGCCACGTCCCTTTGCGCCCGCCTAGGGCAGCCGGGAGCGCGGTGCGTGAGCTGCGGCGCTGCAACGGCGGGGATTTCATCACCTCGGCCACGACGGAACCAAGCGCGCCACCGCGGCAGCGGTTCAAACGCCAGCATGATTTTATTTCCCATATTTTAAAAATTTAATTCTCAGTAATGGAAGAGTGAGATGCAGGAGGAAATAACCCCCACCATTTGGATGTGAGCAAAATAGAGCAAAACCTTGGTCTATATTGCCTTTTGTAAGGCCAGGGTATCTGTAATATTGTGAAAAATAAAATGAAAGAAGTGGCAGTTATGAAAGGAATAATATACCTCCAGATGCACGTAATAAGGCAAAAATAGCATTAAGGATTTCTGACATCCTTATGAAGTAGAGATACGGAGCTCGGTGGATTTTTAATTTCATGAGAGATACAAGATGGAATTATGTATATATGCAGACTTTGTGAATATGTTATTAGTTATAGATAAGATTCTGATGTTACCATAAGAATCATTACCAAGTATGGTCTTGATGAAGGATTAAATAAAGAAATAAAACTTTCCGAAAATACTTGCTCTATGCCTCCAAGCAAATAAGCATATTTTAAAGCAATTTAATAAGAACAGCATATCTCCTGTGAACAATTTTTTTGTATATACAAAGTTCTACATTCATATAACAGGGCAGAATTTGCCTCAGGGTCAATTGTGCTGAAATCTGTCCCTAAATGTAGTTAAGTTTGTGTCTTTTCTATGTAACAATGTTTTTGTAGCAATTTCCCTGCCCTTGTAAGGAACTGCTATAAGCAGTCAACATAAGAACTTCACATAAGAATGGCAAAGAAGAGGAGAATTTGTCCCTGGTCATTCAGTCTCTACAAGGATTATAAGACAAACATAAAATACCTTTGTAGTTACAGAGCTTTCTTGCACTGGCAAATCCCCAAAGCCTCCAAAATCCTTTGGTAAGTCAGTAAGTCTGTTTCACAGAAGGTAGATCACCTGAGGAAGGGGAGCTGGGGGCAGGCTTAAATTATTTTGGTTGCCACTGGCCTAAAAAAAAGCCTGTGAGGCAGCTGGGATTACAGAGAGCTCCCTGTGCCGTGGGCCTGCCTCTGGGAGCCTGAGAAACAGAAGGAAAATGAAAATGAGCCCTACATCACTGCAGACAGCTCTTGACGATCATAGCTAAAAAACACTAGTTCCCATCCTTTCCTTCAGCTTTGATATCTGAACTGTCTGTTGATGCCTCTGGTCTCTGCAGCCATACCCAATTTCTTCCCACATCTGAAGAGTTTCAGAAAGGAAACGAGCAAGCCATCACAGCACCCAGAGAGAACCACATAGAAACCTGGGGCAACTGCGTGACTTTCGGCACTTGTATCAGTCACTGCTTTCTATTCTGGCTGCTGTGGCTTTCGGTAGTGGTTTCAAACTTACATCTTAAAATATTCTGGAGTTTTTCTTTCTTTCTTTCTTTCTTTCCTTCACATAGATGGAGTTTAGATTAAGTGTCTCTGTAGAACAGGTAAGATTCAAATCGTATTTGTGCACTGATGCTGTTGATATTTTGATGCTCATTACCTTTAAATAGTAACATTGTTTAAAAAAAAAAAAAGTGCTATAACATTTATCAGACTAATAAAACCAAAAACATATTTAGATAGCATGATGTATTCAATATGTCTACAATGTAATGTTGTGAGTGCAACTTGCAGGAGAAAACAACTTTTTAAAGTGATTCTCACACAGTTCCTGTCCCTGTCGTACCTGAGCATTACAACACAACACAGGACATGCCTCCACATCAGTGCTGCCAAGTGGGGATGTTTCCAGTTGTACAACTGTAGAACCGAGGGATGAGGGACTAAACAGGCTGTTAGCACAAAGTTGGAAGCCTGTGCAAAGAAGAGAACAGATTCACTATCAATAGTCCCCTGGGACCTCTGGTTACAGACTTAAAACCAGACTTGGATAACCCCTTGAGATGGGGGCAAGGTGGCAGAGTGCCTACAACAAGGCCTCGCAATCTGCTGTTGGTCTTCAGGGGGCCATCAGCGAGCGGCCGTGGGGAGGGAGTCGGGAAAGGCAATTAACCTAAGTGGTGGCAGATGTTCCTGCTCTGCCTCTGCCCTTTGCCGACTTCCCTGGTGAAACCAAAACCGCTCAATGAAGCTGCTGTCTCTAGGAGGAGCTGCCTTTTCCCTAAAGATGGGTCCTACAGGAGCGCAATGGGAGCTTGCAGGGCTAGAACGGTGTGAAATCACCCTGCGGAAGCAGGGTGTGTTCAGAACTAACTAGTTCTAGTCTGAGCTAACAAACTAGCATGGCTTTTTGGTGGAGGAATACAAGCTAATTCTAGAGGAGATTTTGTAACAGGATCTTTACAAGAATCCCACATAATCCTCAGTTTCCTCTTCATCATGTTCAGTCGACAAAGGAAAGGGCCATAAATGAAGATGAAAGATGATTTTAAGATTAATTCTTGCCCTAAGGTTTGAACTAATCTTTAGGCCATGACACTTAAGTGTGTGTGTGTTTGTGTCTGTGTGAGTGAATTTATTTATGTACTTATTTTGGCCAACTTTTATAGTAGCTTCTTTGCTGAAGATACTTTGTTTACTTGTCTCAGTTTCATTTTTTTTTTCCTGAGTCATTCAACAATTTCACAGACCTAAAATGACCTGGGATGTTGGTATTTTTTCTCCATTCCCCCCCAAAAGCATTCTGCCGTTTTGTTTTCTGCTGACTGCATTAAACTGGCAGAATAGTCTTAAAGATAATTGGCAAAATAACAGGATAGAATAAAAACCTGGAAGAAAAGATCTGACACAGGCATTCTTGGACTTTATAACAGTTAAACCACAATGGCCTGTTCAAATGCAAGAGTTATTCCCACAAGGGAAAGTAAATTTTATCCCATCCAGAATTTGTTTGTGAAACAAAACAGCAAACAACCGCTTGCTCTAATGATTTTTACTGACCACGTTTTACAGCAGACTGAAGGCTAAACTAAAATCCATTCTCTGAGGTTATCGGGGGCAAAGAAAGGCTATCAGACTTCCTGTAAGAGCAGCTGAGCTGCAGCTGCTAATGACCTTGAATATAATAGCTCCAGTGATGAATTTAAAAGAGGAAGGATTCCAGAGGAGTCCTCTAAAGAGCTCATGGTGTTTAGCAAAGAAACGCACTAGTGGCCTAAATCTTCTTGCTGATGAATATTTTAAGGTCTTATACTGTATATTGTCAGGGTGAGTAAGCATCGCGTTGAAACCGAGAGGTCTGCTGAGTATCGCTTCCTGAATCGGCACCCGCCTTAGCAAGGCAGCTACGTCTCTCTTTCGGAAGCGCCAAGCTGCTATTTTGACTGGAGAGTATAGAGAGGCTATTTTAGTGTGGTTGTTAGCTTTGGGAGAAGGCAGGCTGTCCCGAAACCACGGCTGCTTGGGCTGCCTTTCACAAGGAGCTTTGCCCTCACAAGAGCACCGAGCGCTCTGCTTCACCCTGCCACCAGCTTCCAGAGGAGAACGTGTCCGCATCCCACCTCAAGGGAGCTGTAGCAGCAGTTCTGCTTGTGTTTGGGCCTGGTTCTTTGCTGGATTGAATAGTTTACTGCTGTCCTAAATAAGTGCAAAACCATCAAACCCAAAAGATAGTTGGTAGCGGTGACTCTCTATAGACCAAGTGAAACAGGACACCAAGGAGTCGGGCTCAGCGAGAAGTGTGGCTCTGATGCTAAATCGCCTCGCCTCCCCCGGCCTCTCGAGCTGACCTCAGCCTGTAACTAACGGCAAAAACGCATCATCTCGCTTTGGCGTTTTGTGAAGAGAGGGTGCGTGGGAATAAATAAGAGGAAAAAAGCACATTGTCGGATTTTACTTCTTGTTAGTCAGAGAAGTGAGAAACAATGTCAACAAAATTTCCACAATGAGCTAAATATAAACCTTCCTGTTTATTTTTAGATGCAGCAAGTATCCAATAACAGTTAGGCTTTACGGCATGTAGCAATATGATCCAGATTCTGATTTTGGTTATACTGCTGGAAGTACCCCCTTGACCTAAAAGATACTTAATATTTTCACCAAAGTAATTTAGTCTGAATTTGGCCATAGATCTGTTATTGTTTGATGTGGTGAATTAGCACATGCATTCAAATGGAAAAAAACAGTTTAAAAAAAAATAAAAAAAAGAAGTCGGGTGATGTGCTGCTTTTAATATCTAGGTCGCTATGCAAATCTGTCAAGACTTAACCAAGGCCAGTCATTACTGTCTGACACTTGGTATGCTCCTGCTGCTAACGATTTAAACCTAGGCACCACTGTGCCAATGACTGCATGAATGGAAGAAAGCGCCATTCTTTATTCTGGAATACCCTACCCAGAATGCAGCTAAGCCATGTTGGTGATGGGGATGTAAAATGAATCAAGAGCATTTAGCTAAAATGCTGTAAATTCCAGTGCCATGCATGAGCACCAAAACACTAATTAAAGTGTAAGACAAAGTTTAAAAAACTAATGATTCACTTGGCGTAGTAATTCCTTTTTACAGAGATCTGATATTCTTGCAATGTCATGTATGAAATATGGGAGAAAAGATCTCACTGGAGTACCAAAATATTTTCCAGTAAGGTTTGCAACCTGCAACTGGTTTGCAACCAGCTTTAAAAACACCAAAATTTATTTCAGTTGCAAGAATGGCACCTAATTTCTTTCAGATTAGATTTGTGTTTGAAACCTAATTTTTGGCATAGTTCCTGCATTGCTAATGTTTGCCCCACAGTAGTACATTAAACATCCACCAGACCAAATATCAAGGCCTTCCAGTCATTTTTTATTGAGATCTTACTGGAGACAAAACTCACGGTGGTTCAGATCCTGATGGATGAAAAGCAGCTGGGCAGGCAGCCTTCCCCTTCCCTCCGACTTTCGCAGCAGTTGCTGCTGAGCAAGGTCCAGGTGCTGGTCTCTGCTCCCGCGTCCAGGTGCTGGCGCTAACAAGGGGGAGGATCAGGGAGCTCCAGCGAGGACGGGCTTGAGGAGCTGCTCCATTTCTCTTTCACACGGATGGGAGCGGTCACAGCGTCCTTTCCTGCCTAATCAGTCTCTACAGAGCCTTGCACAACTTGGGCCCTTTTAAGCTTTTAACAAGGGTGTAGGAGTTCAGAAAAAAAAAAAAAGAAAAAAGAAAATCTCCCTTCCCCCCAGAAAAAAATAATTTGTTTTGATGTAATATGTACAGTAAACGGGAATCACTGCCAGCCAACCGCACATTTGTACAAGTGTTTTTCTTTCCCTAATTTTCATTCCTGGTTAACTATTCATTTATTTACCTTTAAAGCAAACATGCTTGAGATCAGATCCTACTCCCAGGGAGGCTCATGAAGGAATTCCCAAGGCCGGAATCCCTGGGGCTGTAAATCGTATCCCCTCTGTTGACCCTACTGGATCTATACCGGTATATACCAGCAGACAGTCTTGTCCCCATCATTTTCAGTGCAGACTGGATCAAGTTCTCTGTGTGACTCACTTTATATGACAAAACAAACACTGCTGCATAGTAATACCAAAATAGTACTAGGTTCCACTCTCATTTGTAATTGTGTTACCAATTATGAGAGCTACTTATTTTTTTTTAGCACTGTATTGTTTTGATACTCTGAGAGAGATCGGGAGCCTGGCATTTAAGGCTCCACTCAAATGAAAGCCTTGATGCCGCAGTGCGCTCTACACTAAAGGCCCACGCATATACGCAACTTCAGCATCAAGATCACAGTCTTTGTAAGCTCTGGACTTTGCAACTGAAGCCAACTCAGAAGCTTCAGATTTGCTCTTCTAATGACATACTCAGAATGTAAATCTTGGTTATTATTATTATTACCACTTATAGAATAACTAGCTATGGAGGATAAAAAGAAGAACAGTCTGAAATCTAAATGTTGTGACAAAGGGGCATAGTAAAAAGTAGGGGAGATTTGAAGACAAAGGAAAAAGCCAAAGAAATGATTATTCAGTTTAGGCAAGATGGTCCAACAAAAGTGAGTCATGTTTAATAACCATGTACTCACTCTGGAGTCATTTACCGGGACCTGCAATAAGTAAACCACTAATGAATGGTTAGAAAAGTGTATTGATTGGATCCCTTAACCTGGATTCAAAAGGATGTCATCAAGGAATATATGAATTCCTTAAGTAGAAGAGTGGGAACCAAATCCTGTCTTCCCACGGCCTCTGAGCATCCTTCTTGCAATGTCCCCAAACCCACTGCTATTGAGAAGCTGTAGAGCAGGCTCACATCAACAGGCAGCCTCCAACGTGGTAGGTCCAGGACTACTCTCCTGTTAGCACAGGCCTCTATATCCTGTCCCTGTCTCTAGCATTAACTCTTCCAGCCTTCTCTATCCCGTCCCATCCCACCCCCATCCCATCCCATCCTTCTCTTCACATTTGCTTTTAGCTTCTCTGCAGCAGGACCAAGTTGTTCTCATCCCTCTTTCTTCAATTCCCAGCCTCAAGATAGAAAGTACAGGAGAACACATTGGGACTCCTAATTGTGGGAGAAAGCTGATGCTTTTGGAGAAGTGGGAAATAAAGTAAACTTTTACTCTTCTATCACCTCTGCATTTCCCTGATCTTCCCAGTCCTCTTCCCCTCAAACATGCTCAGTGCCACTACAAACTTCACTTTTACTAATCTACCCTGGGAGTCTTGGAAAGTCTTATAACCTTTAGATTAATTGAAAATGAAGCTTGTTAGGAATAAATGACGCTATCCAGAAAATCTACAGTAGGGCAAGAGCCAAAAATGGATCCTCTAAAATACAGTCAAGCCACTAGGAGTTTCTTTTTGTGGAGCACTTTTTTTTCTGTGTGTTAACCCAGGCTGTCTTTTCTCCTCTTCCCCATATCCGCAGGCCTTGGGTTCAGTAAGAGTGTATTTTCACTTTTCCTGACATTGTGAATCAACAGAATTTCACTTGCAGGCAAACCTATGCAGCAAGGATATTTTGCAAATACTGCTGCAGAAAGTTCCTGCAGTTCATTAGATAAGTTGCATGACACGATTTTCAAGAAGTCTTCTTATGGATTGGAGAGTTGTGCAAGCAGAGAGGAGAAACAACACGTGACAAGCCAGACCAAACTACAGACAGCTGCTATTCCAAGTAGCAGTGCTAATGCACAGTTCATGAGCAAAACATTGGCTGAAATGTGTTCGTATTAATTATTTATCAAGAAATAACAAGCTCCAGAGGCTATACCTTATAAAAGGAGGAACAGGGCTGATTCCTGCACCTTTGCAAGAGGAATGTAATGTGTCCTGAGGCTTGTGTTTATGGAACTACAAATTCGTTCTTTGATCTCTTACCAGTAATAAGATTGAAGGAATGCAATTTTTGCTGTTAATATTTTGTTTAATGCTGAGAAGGGTCGTTAGTGCGTATTACTATCTAGTCACTCTCAAGGGATGTCATATGCATTAAATGACAAAAATCAATATATGAATATAAAGCCTTCCCAATCATAAAATTGAGTCCTAACATCTTTCCTTCCCTTTCCTTTTGATTATTTCCCTCCAGCAAATTCCTTCTGTACCTAGGGCTGAAAGTGGTACAATTTTGTACAGAGATGATATGTAGATAATGAGACAGTCATGACGCAACTCTCTATGCCATAATCCAAGCATGTAATTCCCTAGAATTCAAGCATGTAAAATGCCAGAAAACTTACAAGTGAAGTAAGTGTCAAAGTGCTTTATAATGTGTCAGCATCTTTCAGGGTGATCTAATCAAGTGAAAGTTCAATACTGAATACCTAAGAAACAAAATATGTTTTTTAAACAAGAGATTATTTGGTGGATTAAACTGCTTCTTTCTACAGGTATTTGAAATGACATTTGCCCTTTATGTAAGTGATTTGATTTATATGATTCTTTAAGCTATGCTTATGGAATTATTTTATTAAATGTTTCTGAAACATTTGCAAACCTGTACATAAATCCTTGCAGTGAAAGGTGATTTTTATCTTGCAGAATTAACATTGAGAGCATTTTAAAGGTGCAGTAGTGTCACATGTTCAAAACAAACCCCTATTTCAGTTAAAGAGTAACATCATGTTGGGTTCTTATGAAGTCAAAGAAATTTGAATAATTAATTTTATATATGTAAATAAGCATGTTCAAATTGCTACAAACATTTGAAGATTGCTCATATCACTGTATGTCTATATCTTTATGCATAGGGATATATTCAGAAATATTTCAAAGACATCATTAATTACTAACGTTTTTGTTAGTAAGAAGGAACGTGATTGTTCATAGCAATGAAGTAGTTGTTTATTTTTGCACTGCCATTTGATCACAGGAATTAGACATTTTGGGTTACTTATTACCATGAGATAATACCTCCCGGTTGGCTGAAGCCACAAGCAGAGCACAGCGTTTCCCAGCTCCCAGAAGACGTGTGTTATCTGGCGGTAACACACACACGTTGCCGTGTGACCTTCTTCTCGATGTAGGCAAACGGACCATACTGTATTCAGGTTACTGCTTCATGCTTCCAATAAGAACTCACTTGTACTTCTCTGGATGGAAAATATTTTATCAAGCTGCAGAGTACAGAATGAAAATTTCGTGGAGTGCTTTTGCCACTGAGATTTTAATCGTATCTAGTAAAAGAGTATGCAAAAACATACGACTCCTAAAACAGTAGAGGAATGACCTTTTGGTGAAGGTTGTTGCCTTTCCTCTTGTACATGTGGGAAAGGATATTGATAATCTCATGATACTGATCAGCATCAGGGTATGGATAGCTGTCTTAAAACATATTGTTAATATAAGGGAAACAAATCACTGCTAAGAGTTTCCATTACATTGCTCTCGGGGCCTGAACGTAGAAAGCTTTCCTGACTCCTGTCGCCAAATCCTATGAAGAGCCTTCTGCACGTATTCTCCCATTTTTACTTCTGTTTTTATTTCCCCATATTCTCAGTAAGGAGGAACCCAGCTTCCAAATGGTCCTTTGTACACTCAGTTCTGCAGGCAGCGGGTTGGAAAGATGGGAGCGTTTGGCAGCAGCCAGCCCTCGTGCTTTGTGTCAGCCTCTCTCCAGGCCAACTCCGGCTTATTTTTCCACATATTTGTTCGCTCTGAAGTAGAGATTCCCTGTGATGCAACCTCTGCTCAAGGAAGATGAGAGAGGAAAGTAGCAGAAGGAGGTAAGGGTAGGTGTCTCTCTGTGACCAGGCCCCAAATCCATTATTAATTTCTGGGTGCAACATTTTTTTCTCTCGTTTCCCCAAAAGTGTTTCATGCTGCTGCTCTCTGCTCTGCATCTGACTTTAAATTCCACTGAGATCACTTTACAGTACATAGGCAAGAGAGGTCAGAACAGTGCTAGAATAAGGAAGGGCAGTGAAAACAGCATGTTAGTTATGGTCCTTGGGCATTTCCTCCAGAAACTAAATTCCCTCCAGGCTCTTTCAGAGGGGTGTTTGTAGCCACTGACCATGTTGCTACCAATAAACTGATACAGCCTTTATACACAGCCGCTATCACACTTGCAAATAAGGCAATGCATACATATTATAAACACGATATCTGAAACCCAAGCACTACTCTGTCACAGAAGCGTTGACTGAGGAATCTCTCTCTTCTATGAAAGGGAGACTTGGAAGCTGTGTAATTCTCCAGAGGGAGCTCCCATATGCCATAAAATGATCACAAACTCAGTTGTCTTCTAAACATAGTCATAAATCATCTTTTTGTTTTTGTTCATGCAGAAAAATCACCCCAAATAGTTTGAGATATTAACAGATGAGTTTCTTCAGGAAAAATAAAGAAAAAAAAGACATTTTGATTGGAGGGTCTAGAGAGGAGCACTTGCTCAAATACAGTTAGCTGCAATAGGAAGATCAAGTTAATAAAACAGATTGTTTAGATTGTGGTTTTATTATTTCTGAAATTTTTTTCTGGGACCAAGTACCTTCTGGGTGTATTTTTGAAGATGGCAGACGCTGCTTTGATCTGTTATACCTAGAGATGAACAAGGAGTCTGGAAGTGGATTTCAAGTCATTCAAAGTTAAAGGAGGTGTCCAGGCTTGGGATTTTGGCTTGGTTTCATGGCTAATTATATGGGATAGAATCCTAGAAGGCAATCCTAAAATGTCTAGAAGGCAATGGCACAAATCTCATTGGTTTCAGTCGGGCAGGAATGTCCTCCCTTCTGCCTAGAGGCCTGTTACAAGAAAAGAGCTACGATTCTGGCAATGTATAATTTTGTGTCTTCTTTATTCATGGTTATAGTATACCGTATCTATCTATTTTCCCTTTCTGTATGTTTATAAAGGATCCACTACCTATCTCTTGAGAGAATCTTCCTGAGCTCAAGGGATATGAGCCTCATGTCAAAGACAGAAAGAAATCACTAAAAATGCATGAACTGCGATAAAATGCTGATAACATTTTGGCACGTAAGTGGAGTCACAGGACAGATCCCGCTTACTTTAATTGTCTATAGATCTTCTTTTCAATGCAGAAAAGTACTGAACACCATCAGACGAAAAATGCCAAAAGTGTTTGTGAGAACAAATTGGCAGTAATTTGCTGTGCCGCTCTATAATCTTAATTTTTTTTATCAGCGTGTCTTCTTCAAATGTTCATGGCCATATATGGTATGAACTTCTTGCCTTTATTCAGGAATTTCCATTTTGATTTCTCTTTTCCTTAAGGCAGCCTGCACTGGGACGGCGTGGAAATATTCTGGAGCATGATCCAGTCCCCCACATTCGTATCTGATAAACAGATGGTTCTGCGAGCCGCAGGCAGCGGAGGAATATCATCACACTTCCAGAGTTTGGTGATAACTCGGATAGCTGCTCCAAAACATCGTATGTTGCACCAGTATTTTGCACGAGCCGCGTAACGCGGGATGTCCCGCCAAGGCTCCTCGGCGCGCTGCGCGCAGCTGCCCTGCCGTCACTGCGCACACAAAGCCGGCTCTGAGGAGCCCCGGGCGCTCGCAGGCGCTCAGCTGGCCTGGGCCTGGATCGCAGCCACAGGGCTTTACAAGCATCTTCCAGGGGGTTTATCCCGGTGTATATGGCCTGGTGCACTCACACGGTGCTTGCTGAGGGGAGGAAGGTTTGCAGGGTGGGAACATCAGGACCGGCCCGGTTGAATGTGCTGCTTGGTGTCACGGGAGGGCAGCCTCTGGCGCAGTGCTCCGCTGCCTCGCATGTGCCCAGGGGTGTCTCCCATGGGACATCCCTGGACCCAGCTCCTCCAGATGGGGGTCAGTCTGAGGTAGTGGCTGTGGGGCAGCATGGCCTGCCTGCTGTGGGTGAGGTGCCCAAAGGCACCGAGGCGGCTGAGTGTGTCGGGGTGTTGTTGTGCTGCTTCTGAGGGCAAGGCGAAGGGGCAAACACGGTGAAGCAGAGCAAGTGCTTCAGCCTGGCGTTTATTAAGCAGCCTCACTTTTGGTCAAGTGACCAATGGAGCAGGGATGGAGACAGTCTTGGGACCCACACGATGCACGATATAGCTAGAAGCTCCGCTGAGACCTGCGACACACACAGACAGCTCTGCAATGACTGACCAGCTGTGGAGGCTGCTGTTAATGGGCATTCACGAGCCTGGGAGAAGGCTGCTGCTTAACCACTTAATAAGACATAGCAGTGCATGGAAGTTCACTAGCATTGCATACGCAGTGCAGGCGCTTGGTAGGGGTACCGCACTTCAAACTGCGTGAAAAAAGGACATGTTGTCCTTGCTGAGGGATCATAGGTCCCTGTGTAAAAGCTCGTGTTTCTTGGCCTCACGAGTCTGGCCTGCTAGCTGCCTGATGTTTTTTTCACATTTATGAATGTAAGAGAACGCTTCCAAAGGACCACGCGGAACCAGAGGTCAAGAGATCCTCTGGACTCATGTAAGCCAAAGAGCGTATGTTGGCAAACTGCCTCTGTGGTCAAGGAAACAGGATGAGGGAAGCGTTATGCTCCCATTTAAAGCCCAGAGAATAATTGGAGGGAAAGAATGTCGTGTCACCAAGGATGTGTGTTCGCATTTAGTCATATTTGGAATTAACAGCATGGAAGAATATTATGCTATTTATAAGTTATACTGCAATGAAGTTTTGCAATAGAGTTGTGTCCGAATTAATTTATTTGAGATAAATAATAAACTGCTGATGTAGACAGAGCGTTGTTTCCTGAATAAGCATCCCCTGGTGTATTGACCTTTTTTAGTTAGGTAGGTGATAAAACAAGCAGAAGCTTTAAGTTAATTGTACACAAAACAGGACATCCACTGGAAAAGTGTTAGAGGTCTGCAGATCAAACTGGTCAGGAACCACCGGTGCAGGCAATGCATCTGCTCTCTTCCATTTTCAGGGCAGTGGGATTGCATATTGTAGGCTGTGGGAAGACCCTCTGAGCGCTCCCGTGTCGTGTCTCTTCCATAGAGCGCAGCAATACCCGGGGATGCAGTCACTAGCTCTGATCACTGAAGAAGTTAATCTGTGACATTCCTCCCCTGCAATGTCTGTGTCAGTGCTCTTTCCAGGGCAATGAGCTCCATTTCAGTCCTCTGAGGATTCTTCAGGAAATGCTTTAGGGCCTTCTCTTGGGTTAGATCCAGGAGTTCCTGGAACAGATCCTTCCCTTGCTTCTTTTTCATTTTGAACTAGATGTTGGCCAGTCTTTCTGTGTGCGATACCTACTGTGCTAAGGCATCGAAAGAGCAAAGGCAGATCAAAAGGAAAAGGCAGGGAGCTAAGATCATAATTTCTTAATACCAGCCTCTATGCCAAATGAAATGAAGAGCTTCTGCTCCCTTAACACTACCCTGTCTTCAATTCCCGCTCGGGAGTTTTCAGGGTAATGAGACGTAACCTAAATTGCTCCTGTTTACTGCTGTCTTCCCATAACAACGAGATGTTTTAGAGCATGGCAAGGTGAGGGGCAGGCAGTGTGGAGGGGCAGTGAGCTCTCATTTATAAAGAGGTCACTAGTCAGTGGGTTAGTAATTCCCTTGTACCCACTGTTTCTCCTTGTATAGGAGGATATCGCAGAGGAGAAGCCCCTGGAATCAGAAGGGCGGCCTTACAAAGGCCTCATGCAAGAAATACTTTGTCACAATAATGCCTTTCTTGCTGGCGCTAGATTAGAACACTGTTCTAATCCAGAAGGACGGTTGAGCTTTGCTTTGTCACTATTATGCCACATACGTGCTATTTTTGCTTTAAGATCTCTTTTGACATCTGTAGGTCAAAAATAGTGACTTGTTTGGCCATCAGCCTCTAGCCTTTGGTTGGACCTAATTTGAGTAATTTTTTCATGAAATTTCAGCTTTACTAAAAGCTAAGTGCTTTATGGAACCACGAGCCCCAAGCTTGCTTTCTTTTTTTTTTCTTTTTATTTATTTTTTCCTACAATTAATACAGTTGTCATGTATTTTTCTTTGTTTGATGGCAAGCTGAATGGATTGATGATGGGGACAGGTGGAAAAGAGAGTGAGAGGCAATATTGGAAGAGGACTGCAGGAAACAAGCACTCCGGGCTGGGGGAGCTCTCAGTGTGCAGCTAACAGAGCTTTAAGATTTGAAGGCTTTGATGAGGACTCCGTTTTGAACACACTGGGGAAAAAGTTTAGTGCCTAACTGTTAGAGGGAGGCTCCCAGCTCCATCAAATGTGGTAATGCAAAAGCGAAGGGTGATTTAGCATCTCTGTCAAGTTGGAGTTGCCCTGTTGAAGCCTCTTCAGCTTCAGCTGGGCGAATCGGTGCGGTTGCCTTTCATGGCAGCTTTGCTGTTTCTGCTCGTAGGGGACTCTTGAGCAATTTTCAGCTCTGCTGAGTTCTGCAGTTTTGGCTGCCCTCACAAGGCTCCCGACTGAATCCCAATGCATACATGAGATCAAAGGAGCTTTCAGTGGGTTTTGTGCTGTTTGCTTTGCTCTCTTCAGCGCCTGCTCTGCTGTCTTGAGCGCTCTGTGCACAGACACCCACCAGGCAGTGTCCAGGCTCTGCCTGCAGTACTTGCCCAAAGTCCTTGCTGGTCCCAGCGCGTCCCTGGGCAGTTCCTCGGGAGGTCCTTACCTTTGCCTTGGTGGAGTAGCCAGCACCGCGTACTAATTATTCCTTATTTGTCTTGAAAGTGTCCCTGCAGGGTCTGCATCCTGGAGAAGCTTCCTATGGGAAGAGCTGTGCAAATGCCCCTAAAACCCTGTCTTGTAGGAAAGATAAACCAGCTCATAGCTGCCGCAGGGCTGGTGAGGAGTGTTACTCCAAAAGCCAAATAGTAGTAAAACCGCACGCAGTACTCTGAGCTGAGACCCTCAATAGCCTTTTGTGAAATGCTGACCCTGGCTCCTCCAGCACGTAGCTAATCCCAGCCGGAGGGGCTTGCCGAGGCCCGGCCCCAGTCACCGCTTGCTGACACCAGCGCACAGCAGCGCCGTGCAGCACCCGGTGGCACTGCCTGTCCTGGAGCCTGCCAGCTGCAGCCGCAGCCGTGGCACACAGCGCCTTGCAGGATGCGGCTCTACCTACAGAAATGCCCCACAACCACTTGCTTTCTTTTACTAATCTCTTCCTAACAGCAAATTCCTTATGAAGTTTGCATGACACATCTGTTTTTTTGTTTGTTTGTTTGTTTGTTTTTCCCTCCGCATTAATGTTCCTTTTACCCCTTAAAATTGATTTCAAACTCTAAGCCATCTCATGATAATTTAGCTTGCACCATGAAGGACTGCGATAGATCATTTCCTGTCTCTGCTTGTGATGGTCACTAACCATAGACTGCAGTTTTATAGTCAGCACTTCTGGTAAAAGAGCCAGTAGGTCACAATTCCTAGCACCGAATACTTACATGTTTACAGCAGATTGCTCCTTGTTTCACAGTGAAAAAAAAAAAACCCCACAGTCTCAGTAACCTGTTCACACATTGCATATTTTCTGGAGACTTAAACCTGCATGACCATTGCGTGCATCATTTCCTGTTACAATCCTGAAAGTAAGACTTGCGTGTATTAAAAATTGCAGATAACCTATATACACTAAACTTCCCTTAAAATCTGCCATGCCACTTCCCTGCATTAGTTACAGGAAAAGCAGTGTGGGTTGGTAACAGGGCTTCTACCGCTGTGTGAGCTAGCCCAGTCGGCAACATCAGACAAGGCAGTGGCCTATTTTCCAGATTTGTGCAATCTGAAGTGATAGTATACAGCTTTGTGGTAACACCCCCTTTCATTTTAACATTCTTAAAGGGGACATTTTGTTCCCTTCTGCAAAAATAAACTTGCATTATTGTTTAATGAAGTAATTTGATGAGTGTTTAGAGTTATGGAGGAAGAAAACATAGCAATTGTATTTTGACAGATGATTAATAGGAGGAGAGTTAGGAAGTTGAAAAAATCATCACAGAAAAACATGTTGTAGAAACTTCATTTTCAACTATTTTGATGTCTTCCAAAAGCATTGAGTAGACCATTTTAAGAGAAGAAACTAAGGTAAATATGAGCAGTTACTGCTAAAGCTGAGCAGTGTATCAGCCTTATAAAACATACCACTGCCTGACTTTACATTCCAGAAAATCCACATAGGTCATAAAAAGTGTTATGAATCATTTGCCCTTCCCATTTTTTTTGTTATAACAACAACATAACCAGCCATCTGATTTGCCAGACAACTACAGGATAGCAAGTTTTTGCTGTGTGTCTCTCTTTGGGCCCCCAAGACTGAAAAGTAGATTTATCTGCAGCAGGGAAGAGCAGATAAAAAACACAGGCACTGTCTGATACTCCTACCTTCATAGTAGCTATACAGCATTAGTCGTGACTAGTTGCTTCAGGAAAATATAAATCCCCTGGATTGATATTAAAATGGGACCTATTGTGTCAAATGTCATCAGTATTTCAAGTGAATACTTTCATTCTGTCGTGACTAATACTGCTTACAATCCAGGAATGCGTTCATGGCTTATGTGTTCTCCTTTGGGTTGAATAACAAAGAAAATCCACCTATAATGAAATCTTTCAATAAACTTCCGATAAATCAATCATTAAGAACTGCATAGTCAGTTTTCCCTGTCTTGTCAGTTTTTAATTTAAAAGGTTAAGAAAAGAAGTGATGACAGATATGACCAGCACAACTTTTTCAAAATGTCCAAATATATCTAAAGGTGAGAAAACAGGACAAGAAACTGTTTCATTTACAGAACACAAATTGAGTGTGACCTGCAATTGAGAGGGAAGAAAACAAACATTGAAGGATGAAGTTTTTAAAAATATCTGAAATGTACTTTCTGCCCTGTTCAAGCCCTAAATGTAGCCATGGAATAAACAAGGGGACTGTTGTGGCATCGCTGACCGCATCACATCAGCACGCATTCACTCACTGTGCTAACTTAGGAGGGATGAGGGATGATGGCTCTGCGTTTCCTTCCAGATATTCTCCTAAAACACATTTTACCATTGGGATTTTGAAGTGGCAAACACGTTGGAGGAAGGAAGTCTCTGTAAATAAGCTATCCAGCACCTTCATCTCGCCTCCTCATGGCAATTTTAACTAACCTGTGAGAAGTATTGACATACGTCCTGCCTATAGCCCCTGTGTACGGCCCACAGATGCTCATGCAAAGCTGGTGAAGACCCAGAACTGACCCAGATCCAGACAATACAAGAAAAAAGGCAATAAGTTTTGGGGTGAAATCTTCTCAGACCTCCTTTCAACACCCTAAAGGATAGAGAAGGGACAATTTGGCAGAAATTTTTTTCTAGTCAGGTGACCTTAAAAATAGACAGGAAACCTACTGATCTGGTGCTAGTGAAGCGTTCTCCTATTCCAGACTCATGTACTTTTCTGCTTGGTCAGGAAGGAGAGATTAAGAAACTTGGAGTATTTTCACAAGAAAAGTTGAGGTTCATTTTTGGCTTTAAATATCAGTGCTTATGTTTTTACATTTCATTCACTTATTCAACACAGGATTTTCTAAGATACAGGGACTTATTAAGGGTTTGTAGAAGTTTGTTCAAAGGGCTCTTCTTTCTGCATTATCAAGTAGTTTAGGCCAGCAATTTCAGGATTCCCTACTGGTTTTGTTTTTGTTTTGTTTATGTCAAGAGACACTTCGTGCAGCTCGATGTGAATGTTATTATTTTTACTTTTGCATTAATAATTCAAAGCAAAATGAAAGTCTTAAGAAAATGCCATGAATCTGTCTGACTGTTTTTTATCCTGGAGATTAAAGTAATTGAAGAGAAAGAAACAAAAAAAAAAGATCAGTTTTCTCAACTGTGTTTTATCACAATCTATCGCATAGATTTTTTTTTGTCATTTTTTATGATATCTCACCTTAATTGTCAGGTAGACCTCAGTTCTACACTGGGATCCAGCAGTATTGCCTACTGCAGTTATGTGGTGCTTCATTCACTGATTTATGTTTTCCTTGCATTCTGAGGACACAAGACAGACCTTATTTTGCTTATTCTTTCATTACATAAAGCTACTTTGCAAGTTTCCAGACTAAAGCAGCAACTGATGCTTAATGCATCCAATATATAAAGTGAATATACGTGTGCCGTGGCCCTGCACATGACAGGGCTTATACTGCTTGAGAAATATTTTTCACTGTAGAAAAGACCAGAAACAATGTTAAGCAGGACAGGTAGAACTCTGGAAAAGCAAAAGAAAACATTAAAAAAGAGAAAAAGAAGAGAGAAAAGGTAAAAAGCAAGTCAGCACTAAGGAATAGTGTAGTTAACTCCATAATGATCAATAAAACTCTATGCTTCTCAGAGACAGACGGGGCAACAAAAGAACATTTTATGTAAAAATTCAGTAATTACAGATCAAGGAACTGATTTGTAGAGAGAACCCAAATATATTCCTCTATCTCCAATAAATAATTTTCTTCCTATTTTAGAGGTAATAGCTTCGCAGGCAGAGACATTCTCTAACATAACTGAAACTCTTTTTCTGAGGCTTGCATTATTGGTTAGGAAAAAAAAAAGAAATACTTTGGTTTCACTTGCAGTTTTCAGACTTTTCTGTAAGTTCTGCCATTAAAAGGAAGGGACTGCACTGTGGTTAAGATATGTCATTTGGGCTCAAAAGATAGGGGAGCTATTTATCCCAGACCTTTTCTGATAGAAAGTTGTAGGCTCTGTCTTCATAAGTGTCTTCTGATTTCTTTGCAGGTTCTTTTCTGTTCGCTCCATTTGACCTACTTGAGGCTTGAGCTTCAATGCTTGTAGCCCCAAATGGAGTCTATGGGAGCTAGTTTTGGTTTTTTTCCCATGTGCAAATCGAGGTCAGGCTGCCCCTAGAACAATCAGCAATGTCATATTCCCCTATCAAAAGCTTTGTTTGAAAGTCAGGGGTTTAATCTCTTTGTGATTATTCAGAATACCTAATTTAGGTGGCTGTGAGCCCTAACTGATTCTGTAAGGACCCTTAGGTTTCTATGTGCCAAGCTGGAAGCTTAAAGGTACACAGTGTGAATACTTAATCCCCTCTAAAATGGGATAATAATAGTATCCCGTCGCACAAGGCCCCTGGGAGCTTGAGCCCCTGCGTGCTTTGAAGTGCCCAGATACAATGCCAGGTGTACGCTGAAGGAAGGAAAAATACAGAAAAATTAGTGTAGGAGCCTCACAGTCCTTCAGTCTGGCCAACAGTGTACACAGAGCAAGATACTACCAATTTCACTGCAATAAAACTAATTGAGCACACTCCTCATTTAATGATAATCAGAAATTACATCAGCATCAATGCTTTTATCATGGGAATGGGAACGAGGGTAGGCAGCCAAGCTGGAGGGTAATATATTAATATTAAGGGTCTGATTCTCATCGTCCTTATGCTAGTTTAAGCAAAGATCATCTCTCCTGAAAACAGTGGATTTGCTCCCCTGAAATTCCTTGGGTAGAAATGAGAACAGACTCTAACCAACAGAGAACAGTTTCCTGTGTTTCAGCTGCAAGTATGCAGGCAATAGATATTGACAGACAGAGCTTAAGTTAGACTTAATCCTCTTAATGACTTATTGTATGTTCTAGAGAGCTTGATGTCATTTAGGAATATCATTGGGGCCTAGTGAGAGCTGTGGTACTGTTGCACTGAGATAGGCTTTTGCAAGCACAGCAGCAATGTGGAGGGAGAGGAAAGAGGAGCTGGAGACACCCCTCGTTGCTCTCTCCCCCCTCCATACTGCAAAGGGGCTTCTGGTGAGAGCTCTCTAACACAGGGGTGCTTTGGGTGGGGGTCGAAGCAAGAATAACGGCACTGCCGGTGGCAATATCTTTGCCAAAACCTGTCCTGATGTGGTCTACCCACCCAGCCTCTGCTTTCCAGAGGTTCCCAAAGCCTGCTCTCACGGCACCTAAAGAAAACCACCTGCTTCTGGAGGTTACAAGGTTGGGGCTGCGTTACCACTAGTCAAAGTATATTGTGTCGCAGTAAGGAGTAAAAAAACCTGGGCCAGTACCAAGAGAAACACATGCTCCTGTAAAAGCGGCACTAGGAGTTGGAAGTAGAAATTGATTTCCAAAGGCCCATGTGAAACTCCTAGAGAAGACTACAGAGGTCTATTTTAAAATGTGAACAGATAAGCTGAACAGCTGTAATGGAGAATTTTGATTCTATGGAGTCCTTGCTCTAAGGTAAGCTCTTTGACAACTCTTCTGAAAGTCATAGGCTCCATTTTTTAAAATGATTTCTATTTTTAACCTATGGTTATTCCTTCGTCCAAGTCAGGCACCGTAGAAAGCTCAGGCTGTGCACTTGAATACAGAGCTGGTATCCTCTTATTGGTGGCTGCTTCAGAGGTGGCACCAGAGTACTGAATTGGCGACTGGGAAGATCGAGTACGAGGTGCTGGGAACTCTCCTCTGTCCTCAGGATCTGCTCACAGCATCCAGTCAAATCAAAACGAGCATCTCCACTCCTCTTTTTTTTACCTGATATCACCAATCACCTGGTACATTGGACTCTGCTGGAAACTGCAGGATCATCACGTCAGACAGGACTGAACGTATGCCTTTGTGCAGGTGTTGCAAGCTTGTGTAATCATTGCGTACGAGGCAGGTAGACATATATATATATATGCGTGGTTTGTAAATGAGAGAAGGCTGGGATTGGTGTTAGTTGAAAGGCTACAGTCCAGTCACTCTCTTTTGGTTGTTCCCTACTTTTGTGGGGTAGCAAAGGTGTTCACCGACTGACTTCTGTTTCACCATGGAATATAATAAAGCCGCAACTGTTGCTATATTCCCTTTCCCTGCCTCTTCTTTCCATGGCAGGCAGCGCTGCTGTTGCTCTCTGCTGAGCAAAGCCCATGCAGCCAGGAAAGGGATGGAGGTCCAGGGAGGTCTCACACACTGCTGTCAGCTTTAATGCCTCTCCTTTCCATCGGCAGGAAAGCTCCACATCACGTAGAGCTGGTTGCATGGGCTAAGGGCAGGATATGGCACTTTCCTCTCCGTCAGGGGACAATATAAAGGCCACCCCCAGGTCATGAATGATCTGGCATCCTGCCTCTTCATCAGCTAGCCAGGACCTACCTCTGAAGCAGTAAATACTCCTACAGTGTGTTTAGCACACCTAAACGCGAGGTAACCTCAGAGGGCTCTAAGATCAAGGTTTTCCAGGCCTGAGCATGGCAATAAAAGCCAGACTGAAGTGGCAGGAGTGGGAAACGGAGCTTGCCCTCTTTTCTTCCCTGCCGTTAAAACGTTTACCACTTTGCCTACCCATGACCAAGTCTCTCTGCTTGGTTGGCTGCCTGCTCAGAAGCAAGTTGCCTTCCTCGTCACGCAGCCCTGGTGGGGGATCGTCTTATTTTTAAGTTTTTTCCTTCCTTCCTTCCTTCCTTCCTTCCTTCCTTCCTTCCTTCCTTCCTTCCTTCCTTCCTTCCTTCCTTCCTTCCTTCCTTCCTTCCTTCCTTC
>PTEX01000287.1:599307-616812 GCA_003342815.1 Eudromia elegans
GAAAAGAAAAGAAAAGAAAAGAAAAGAAAAGAAAAGAAAAGAAAAGAAAAGAAAAGAAAAGAAAAGAAAAGAAAAGAAAAGAAAAGAAAAGAAAAAGAGCTTAAGGCTGGTATTTTGGACAGGAAATTGAAAATGAAATATTTCCAGTTTGTTGGGTTGTGCCTAAGTACAGTACGTCTTGCTCGGCTATATCAGACTCCAATCTTACTTCAAAGTTTGCTTTGATCTTCCTGTATTTACATTAGCCTTTGCCACATTATTCACAAAGAGTTTTCAGTGACTACTCCAAGTCGTGTATTGCACTGTGCTAAGCCAAGTCTGAACTCAGTATTGTGATGGTGTGCTTTATCTGCAATAACAATATCCCCAGAATTAAAAAGTAGCATCCTTGTTCCTTTAAAGCACACAGATGAGAATTTACTAACTTCTAATGATTGTTACAGATAACTTGTGACAGTTTCTAACCACAAATCCCCTAATTTTTGTGAAAGTTGCTACAGAGTCTTGAAAGTGTGTTCAAAACCTTGTTTGCAGGGCATATCCACTCACAACAGTAGAAAACCGATAGATAGCCCAGGAGAGGTGCAGAAACAATTGCACTGGGACAACCAGCCAAGCAAAGAACATTAGTTAGATGTCAAGTAAAATGGCAGAAAGTGACTCCATATCCAGCTATGTGTGCCAGGGAGGCATAAAATTTGCAGGGCTTTTACCTACTTTGCTTACATGTAACTGAATCCACATGCTTCCAGGTGGATTTCTTTAGTAAATCAAGCCAGAATCTATTCTGCATCCCTTGTTCTTGCTTCCCCGATGTGACAGCACAAGACAGGCAGAATGGTGGCTGGTTTGATGACTCTCATGAAATCCCATTCAAGTCACAAGGCAACTTGGCTTCTCAGTGCTCCTGGGCATCCCCGGGATAAGCTAGGATGTTTCAAAGTGTTAGCTTTTCATTAACTCGTTACTAATAGCCAAGTGTTTAGGAAGTATCATCGTAATAGCACTTTAAATATTGTCACAATAAATCAAGTAGCATTTTGCAATGCAAAAGCCTTGATTTTTTCCTCCCATTAACTTTGGCTGGGAAGTTGAAAGGATGACATAATGGAGAGACTAGCAAGATGATCAAAAAACAGGCTATGAGTTGCATTTTCATTAAGGCTTCCCTACATTCCTTTAGAGCAAGGGAATCAGAAAACGGGTTGGTACAGTGGCAGTGACAGACAGGGCAAGAGGTCTGTGATTTACTTCAACTTCAGATTTTGTTCTGAATACACCTACCAAAAAGCTTCAATAACACTATTCTACTGCATTTTCCAGATGCCAGTCACTACAGAAAGTATCGTGTAAACATCGACATTCTTGCTCCCACTAAGAACCTGTTGCAACCCACGTGATTTTCCAAACTTGAATGAGGTAAGGAAAATGCAGATTTTTAAATAAAAATTGTATTTTTACTTGTGCAGCAATCTACCACATAAATTTCCATTATCATTTACAACTAGATAATGCTTTCTGCTAGCCACATTTAAGGATAAAGTGAAGGCCGTCAATCTTAAACCCTTCAAGGAATGTATAGAATAATGACTGGGAAAACACGATACTTTAATTACAGAATGCCATTTTTAAGAACAATTATTTTTAGCAATATCTGTTCTTTAGGGCTAGTCTAGTTGATACCACATTTACATCATAGGTTTTAAAAACAAAAATGTTGCATTTGTTACTACACAGTGACAAGGTAATACCAAGTGACTATAGTCACTTTCCCACAATGAGAATCCACTGCAAAATATTTGCACGGATATATTTAAAAAACGACCCAGAAATATTGCTTTGTTGTTGAAGTTCTGGTTGATTGTATTGCATAAAATGCTTAAGGATGCATAAGAAAACCTAATGCCAAAGAATGTTTATACCAACTTTAGCATCCTTTAGCATTTCCTTAGCTTTCTTTTTTAATACTTAAGTCCATCTCTCCGAGAGATTTTACTGAATTGAGTGAAATTACACCATTCCTACTTGTAGAATTGTCTTGTCTCATTTTCAAAACAAAATCAGCCACATAACAGCCACGAAAATACCATCACTCTGTCAGGTGAGCATCCCAGGTTGCCGTGATCCCCCTGGCTTAATCCCTCTTACTTTTTGATATTAGGAGCAAACGCATGCAAAATCACCTTGGTTTGCACAGCCGTGCAGTGATGTGTTCAGAATGATAAAACCAGAAAACCTATTGCCAGGCTGGGTGAGAAGCTGGCCAGTTTGAATATCCCCATAGGGTGAGTGGCACTGATGCAGTGCAAGCTTCCATCAGCCCTTTAATGGGCCCGAAGTTTCATCAGAGTAAACAGAAAACTAATAATTTGTAAGAATGGACTGAAACACTTCAAGGACCAGTATCAGTGAGATGTCCAGCACCATCTTGTGGTATTATCATCTATTAACTCACTCCCTTTTCTATTAGTGTTAGTTAATACAGCAGAAAGGAAGTATTCCCAATTCTTGTGTTTTTCTCTTCTAAAGAAATCAGTCAGGGATTTCTTGACATACGCAGGAGCGCTGCTGCAAACCTCCTAACAAAACGAAAGGGCTTGGGGCTAAGTTTTCTTAACATTAAGGTGTGCTGCTCAAGTTCAGATGGAAACATGAACATTACAACATTTGCTACTTTTACCTGTGAAATACTTGGAACCTAAAATTAACAACTGTCTATAAACATGCTCTTAGGCATAAACTCTATTAGCTGACATCATCTGTACCTGAAAATATGACAGGATAAAATGAGTGAACCTTTACACCCAGCATGCAGCCTCTGTCGCGGGCTTTCCGAGGGGGCTGCAACCTAAGTCCTTCCTTCCTCCGTGCTGCAGCATCCAGGAGGAAGTGGAGAAATAGCCTGGGGAATAATTCTGCTGCTGCTGGCCTGGCCAACATTCCTTTCTTGGTAAAATGGGATCCACATTGGGCCAGCTATTACTGAAATAGAGCTGCTGCCACATTTGCTTACATAGCTGATGCATTACCAGTATCCAAGTCATTGTTTGCAGAGCACGGTGCAAGATGTGCTATGTAAATGTGTCTATAAAACCATGCCTTGCTCTCCTCTAAGTTTATAACACACTCCCATGCAACTTCACAAATTCATCTCAGAGTTATATACTGGAAAGGGTCATTTATTGGAAGCTTTCAATGTTCAGAGCATGACTCCTTATTCTTACATTTTTTGAACAACAAAACCACCTAGCTGAATTGCCTTTTTTCCTCCACATTTGTGTGTGAATTAAATTCTACTCTGAGGTACTTGACTCACAGACAAGAAGACTAAAACATGTTTCTATCCACAAAAACAACTCAGATAAAACTCCAGCACTGCATGTTTACTCTGTCATTGCTTCTTGGGGCTTGAGAGCTGAAGCTTCTCTACTTCAAACCCGATGCTTCTCGGCTGGCCTTAAAGAACCTGTATTTATGAATAAGACTTTAGTTCATTCAGTCTTTGGCCTCTGCTGAGGTTGGTAAAACCTTCCAGCTTTAAACAGCACTGGGCAGCAGGGGGATGATTGTTTATTTTTAGTAGACTTTGTTGCAATACAAATTGTATCAACGTTACCAGATAAATTTCAGAGATCATTGGATACTTTGGTCTCCGCCCCAGCTAATGTAAACTGACGAAGCTCCAGAGACATAATAAATACCTCCTGAGGACCTGGCTCCATTTCTCAGTAGCGTTCATAACTTTGCTGCAGATGTCATTAACGTGTCACGCACATGTTTGTAAGTATTCACTCCCTTTCCTTTAGAGCCTTCATTTTAAATACGAAATTTTCTCACGTTTTGTGTCAGCCCTTAAATGGAAGGATAAATAAGGGAACAGATGCAGTACGTTCTTCAGCGCCGTGTGTATTAATCATGATTGCACCCTGAACTGAAGTGCAGGAGGGGATGCGCTTCTTGCAGCCAGGAGCTGCTCACCGCCCCCTCTGAAAGCCGGTGCCGTCCTGGCAGCCAGGTCTCCTGCGTGTGCCCTTGCCCAGAAATTAGAACACATCGATTCTGTATCCAGAAACTGGATTGCAAAGGAGGGAAAAATTGACTCTTCCTGTCAGTGCATGAGACAGCTTCTCTGACACCTCTGAACCTGCGTTCGGAGAGAGGCTTGGAAGATGCTGCTCTAGAGCAGGGGGCAGTTTTCAGCATGGAGACACAAATTAGGGAACCTGTTTATGAACTACCATGATTTGTGCATGCTCCAGTCAGGAACCTGATAGATACTGGAGAGGGGCATTAAATTTTCCAGGGATGATATCACTGTCCCTTAAATTTGGAGTTGCTAAGATAGCCTTATGTAACCTTTTTTTCTTGCTCCACCATTCATATGGAAGGAATCCTTTTACATACATTCACTAGTTAGTGAATAATTCTTAAGTCTCTAAATTCTGTATAGCATAAACTTGCTGTACACATTAATGTAACACAATTTAAGCCTATAGCTGAATAAAATAACAGACTTCTCTTACTAAGTTGTTATGCAAGCTGAGAAAATTTTTTTTGCTTAAAAATAAATATTTTAGTATACAAACAAAATTGAATGGATAGAAATGTATACAGGTTTTTTTTGACAAAACAAAATTAATAGTTATCAAATCTCAGATGTACATGCTACTTGGTTTAAATTCCTTTTTACTTGATACTGACAAGGCTATATCACTACATATACATTGCTATGTAACTTTAGTATGTGGTTACTGTAACACTGTATCTTACAATAAATCAAGAGTTTACATTAGCAGAAAATTTTAAACATCATTGGGAATATATGTTAACCAGATGTGTGCCAGGAAGGCTTCCTTGTGCTTTTATAAAAATTGCTTCACAAGCGGATGTCTGATCTCTAGCAGAAGGGATTGCTGCACAAATAGCAGAGTTGTCCTTCAAACTGCGGCTCGGTGAATCACTGATGATATCTCAGTCTTGAGCTACATCTATAAATTGACTTAATGAGTAAGTCGTTGGGAAAGGTTGCTTAGTTTTGGGCTTTTTTTGGCAAATATAATTTCAATCTGTTACAAAAAAGTAGCATCACCTACAACAATACAGTATCATTAACTGCCTGAAAAATGTTAACTATAAAAAATTTAATATAGACAGAATAAATTATCGATTTTGGGATAGGAGAGCAGAATGCTGTTGTCTTACTAATTTAATGAATATATATGTAGAAAACAATGTTAAAACTGTAAATGAATATCTAATAATAATAAAAAAGAGTGAAAAAATTAATGAGTAGGAGACAATGTTAGAAAGAGATTCAATAATCAGTATTCAACCATTAGGAAAAAATGCTTCTGAATGCCTCAAGTATTTTTTTAGAAAGACAATTTCCCTTACCTTTGCCTATCTGACAACTTGACAAATGAAAAAACTCTGTTAGTTTTTTTAAATGGAGGATCACTGAAAGCGTTTTTTTGATACAAATTGTTATCCAGGAGCTATATTTGCTTTTTAAAATTAATAAAATAAAGATATGGCATTGACTTTGAAAACATAGTGCTGTAATACAGCTTCCTCCCTGCTGCCTATCCTAATCTACAACAGTGAGCTAAAGGAAGAGGATGTTTTCTTTCAGAATACGAGCACATTATTTCTACTGGCTGGTGACCACTTGTTCTTGGGAGAAACACTTGTCTCAGAACACTTGAGGGAAGAGAACCAAAGAATTCTGCCAATAAAGGGGAATATTTGAGTTGTCAGACGTGAAATCTGTATGTGGAAACAGGCCACTGCTCTGCTAAGGGTCTTGGAAATGATCTCAGTGAGCAGTGAGTTGAATACTTAAACTTTGGCTGAAGTAATTTCAGATTTGATCTGAAGAATCCATGTTAAAGAAAGTAAGAAGAAAAACTTAGCTTCAGCTATGGGCAGTATGGAGATGGCTCAACTGTACTATACTGTGAAGAAAAGAGTCACTGAACAAAGCTACCAACTAAAGTATTTTGATCTGAAGAAAAATCTAACACCAGATCTTCCAGAAAAGCAAATAACTTGCTGTTCTAGCTGCTAAAATTGCCATCCCTAACTCAATGCTGCCATGAATTTTAGTGAAGGAAGAAGCAGACCCACAAAACATGGTACGGCCTTAATAGAAAACTGGTATGGTTGATTCCTGTAACACTGAAGGGACTATAGCTGAGATTGGACCTAAAACCCTCCATTAATCCACCAGACAAGTATAAAATCAACGTGAGCACTGAGAGCTTACTCTGTATTTTACTCTGTCCTTGTCCTGTGTGCCGTAAAGCACATTCACAAACAGCTAATGTTGCATATGCTGTATCTGTGTTTCTACAATACACTCTCCAAAGTGTCGGAAAAGCCCCTCACTTCACTTGCGGCAGCATGGGAATAACCGAGTGGGCTGCTATCGCATTCATTACTACAGTCTAAAAGTTTTAACCAGTGCTCTGGGGCATCCCTATGGACCTGCCATTGGTGGCTTGTGTTGTTAAGAAATTGAGCTCACCTGTAAGTAGGCAGGAAAGGCAGATAAAATGTGGGGGAGAGACAATGTTGAGGTGTTGCAGAGGGAGCAGTGCAGGAGGGTGGCCAGGTGAGGTGCTGCTGGTGGGGAGGGTCCTCTGTGCCTGTGTCCAAGGCATGGAGGTACCTCAGGGTGTTGTGGCTGGGGTGGGAATTGCTGGGGCACCTCAGAAGGGGCAGGTTGGAGGGCTAGGTGGTTGAGGTAGGTCTGGTTGCTGTACAGGTGTGGTCCAGCACTGGCTTTAGAGGATTTAACTGCATCCCAGTTAATGGGAGAGTGTGGCTCAAATTTGGGGCTGGCTTCTAGGCTCTGCATTGTGTTTGAAGGAATTCAGATGTGTTAATTCAGCTCTCAGTCTGCCTCTTTCTCTTTTCCCAGCTGAGATTGCTGGTGGACCAGAAGATGTTTCCCAGGAATAGAGATGCCACTGACTATTCTAACTTTTAGAGGCTGGGCAGCCCTTTCCTTCAGTGTCTTTAAGAACCTCTGCATCTTTGCTTCTCCAGCTCTGAATATTGGCTGCTCAACATAAAGCTGCTGAGGGTGCAAGATATGTGTTTAACAGCTTTCAGGCCCAACTTTGCTTTAACTCCTGCCAACAAATCTGAGTTGCCTGTTTAGTTTTAACTTTGCCCAGGCTACTGGAGTGTTTTGGCTGTTGTAAGCAATGTGTGTTTCAGTTTCTTGATTTATTTTTTGTGGTATCTTAATGTAGTAGCTCTCTCACAGAAAGTCTCTGCTGGTGGATTTTATTATGATGGTTTTTATGTGGAATTTTGCTGGTGGTGAGTTAATACTCACAGTTGGATGTACATGCTTGATGGTGAAGTGATTTTGGAAGTCGTGCAGGAATTTGTTGCTGGTGGAGAGTTAGTACAGACCAAGTAATGGGTTTGTTTTGAGGTGCTATGGGGAGAGGGCAGCACTAGTTTAGTGTGAAAGGGTCCACTTTGCACAGCCTCACAGGAGGCTGGTGATGTGAAGGACAAAGCCAAGGCTGCCTGTGTGGTGCCATTGGACCGGGATGTAAACTGAATGTTTGCCTCAAAGCAGAGGAGCTCTAGACCTAGCTGCCCACTTGATCCTGGTCTCTTCAGCCTGGCTGGGCTGAGAAGCTCAGCTGTTCCCCCAGCATCCTACTGTACCATTGTATGCCTGAAGTGCAAAAAAGAGAGAAAAAGCATCAGGTTCATAGATGTTATAGCCTACAGCCCTACAATGGACCCCCACAGACAAGGATACAAGAGGGGAAAACTATAACGAAAAGCTCACCGGTCAGTCCCCTATAGCTGAGAGGTCCTGTGGGAGTATAGATCAGTCCTGCTTTAGCTAATTCTCTGTTTTGCAAGATTCAGCAAAGAATGGGACAACTTAACATTAAGAACAGACAAATCCTCTATTTCCTGGAGCTTCTGTGAAGGGCCTTTGCTCTAGGCTTGGAGGTACAATTGACTCTCATGAAAGCTGTAACGGTAACATATCAAACAAGTTCATTCAAAGCAGCCTCTTTCAGCTTCTACTGTTTTTTTCCATACAGCTTTCCTCTGGCTTTTCTTACCATCATCTTCTACATACCCATGTAAGAACAGTCAAAAACCTCTTCTGCTAAAATGATTGCTTGTCTTTTTACTTTAACAAATACTACTATTTACTTCACTTTAGATTTGGGCATTTTTTTCAGGAGATTTGTACCTTCTTTTCTGAAATGTGGCTTGCTTAAAACAAAGTTTACTGCTAGCTTGCTGCTGAATTTTCTTTTCAATATAGATAAATATATAATATTCTTTTAATATAAATTATTTTATCCATTATCAAGTTGTCCCATATGTCCCAACAGGTTTATTTAGTTGGTTGTTTATTTAAATAAATCCAGTAATGAATAATGCATCGTAAGTAAAGTCTTTCCACTGGGAAAATCTTCTCTGCAGCTGAATTGTAACTTCCTGAAGAAATTACACTGAAGCAAATGATTTTACTTCAGGAGTGAATTTGATTAGATTTATTTATGCACAAGACTGCTAGAGATTTTAATAGGACCTAAATATATGCATCTTTTCACTGCTAGAAGGGGTTTTTTAATTCTCTGGAAAAAAAATCTTTTTTTTATTAAAGCGGTAAGCTAAGAGTCTGACTTTTCTGCCACTTTATATTAACTGCTTACCATTAGGAAGATATTTTATTTTAACAAATTCCTCAAACTGTTACTACAGCTCAGAGTATTAAACTATTTAATACTGGTTTCTTAGGGACAAGAAATTGGAAAGAAATGAGACGTATTTTATGAGGTATTTTTTGATCCCATTATAGGCTGCAGTATCAATGACACTTCTCTTGGTGAGATGCTTGTGGTAGAGCTGCTGCTGCAGTTGTCACACAGTGCTGTGGCTCAAAAGTAAGGTGACAAGGCTGTTTAAAGTCCCTGTACTTTGTCCATCAGCTGGCTTTTATACCCAGCTTCCTGCATGGTTCAGAACTCCATTACATTGATATGGGCTTGGTCCTGCTTCTCTTCAAACCACCAAGAATTGACTTCTATTTAAATAAAATCAGGGCCTGTCAGATCTTGGGTCGATGTTCCTAATAGAATAAAGTAACGTAGCATTTTTTGTTTTATTAAAAATGGATTATGGAATTTGCCCAAGGCCACATAAGGAATATGAAATTGTAGGAAGAAAATCCTATGTCATGTTACTTTGGCCTGTGACAGTAATTGTAAATACACATAACTGCATACACAGCAGAGAAATTATATGATACCATTGTTTAACTGTCTTAACACTCTTAACTATATGTCTTTTCTATAAAACCTGTAACAAACTGTTTCAAAATCACTTTGGAATATGGTGTAGCCACATGGGTAAGAACTTCAGTTAAGGATACAATCCATATCCTGGACAATAGAATCTGTAGGACTGAACTCAGATGACCATCCTGTGACAGCCATGTTGGGATATAGGGTTTTGATTAGCAGTGGGAATTAAGCTACAACGCCATTAAAAACAGTTGTTGAGAAAGGTGAAACTTGATGTAAGGGTTTTCAGAATCCTAGGTCCCTTTTTTTCTTTGAGACTACAGATATTGTAGTGAGTGCAGGAGGAAATGACTGCAGGTATCCTGAAGAAGAGGCTTCTGCAAAAGCCTCAGGCATTTGCACAGTATTGGTAAAATATCTGGGATACTAAAGCAGACATTGAACAGGTTTAAATGTTTTAATTTTTAACAAAATATAGTATGTTTTAAAAAATCAAAGCTCCTCATTCTATCATTATACTTTTTAAACATCAATTTCTACTCCAAGCTGTAGAAGTATTAGAGGATTGAAGGAATGTGGAGTAAATATTTTTAGTAATGGTGGAATGATAGACTTTTCATTAATTTCCATCCTGAAAATGAATGTAAAACCTGGCTCAAACTTTTAGAACTTGAGCAAAGAGAGAAAGAGCAGTGAAAATATTAGCCTGAGCAGGTACAAGTTAAAGAAATTATAACTGACTAAAAATAAGTTGTGAAATATGTGCTATATTCTTCCTTGCCATGGAAGATTTCCAACTATGGATGCTAAAAAGCTGTAGCAAAATTATTGTGTCCTGTTCTACAATATTTGCTGCCCTCTAACAGCAATACATGGGAATTGCATGTTATTTACTCCTAAGCTAGAGGAGACTAATTCAGAGAAGGATGGGGACCATATACCTTGCTATCTCCTTAACTCTGGAAGCTTGGATTTATTTCATGGGATGAAATTCAAGCTTGTGGATTCTTGCTCTGGCCTTGTCCTCTGCAATCCTTCTGCTGGTTTCACTTGGCCTTCAGACACCTAAAGGGAAAACTGGTATCTGCAGCTTGGAGTCTTCCTTCCAACACACCATCACTTCTAAAAACAAAGCAAACCTCCTAAGTAAGAAGGTCTAAGTACTTCAGTAAAAATATTGTATCCAGAGCCTTAATCCAGTTTGCAAGTCCAATCACACCTAACCAAATCACACTTTAAAAAATAATAGATAATATCAATCCAGTTTCTGCTCTCCGTGAATAATCTATGCCATGAAGTCATGTTAGCAATGCATAGAAATCTGAGATCACCACTACTTTGGGTACTGTGGTTCAGTTTGTCATCACCTGGACTACTGCAGAAAACAACTAGATTCAGGTCTAGGAATCAAGAAGCCCTTCTCAAGCTGAAGACAGACACAGGGAATCCTAGTTTTATCAGTATTAGGGAAATTGCCTCAAGGGTGATTTTTTAAAAAAAAATTATATGCATCCAAGGACCTATGATGATTTTGCACTACTCTTATTATCTTTTAAGGAAAAGCAAAGGAAAGATGCAAAGAGATTGTTTTGTCTGTCAGTGATAAGTTTAAAATCAATCAAAGCAAACAATCCTGTGTAAACTGAATGACTACTTACAGCTCAGGGACAAATTGAAGGGAAGCTAGTAAACAGCTTGTAGATAGTAGATTATTTATTGAAACCATTCTGCAAGCACTCAAGTCTGTCAAACATGTCATCTGCAGGAATCAGGCCAGGCTTGCAAAGTGTTTGCAAACTAAACTCAGTGAAAAGTTGACTGGGTAAGGTATTGGCAAAGAATGCTCTGACTGCTGTTACATGGAATGTATCCAGTTGAATCCATTATGTAGGCTAAAATCCTGGTCCTTCAGATGGATCTATCAGTTATAAATGCCCCAGATGGCAGTCTGAACTCATCCTCAGAGATGATAATCTGTATTGTTGACACTTGTGTTTTCTCTCATTAAAAATCATGCATAGTAGTCATCCTTTTTTCTGAGTGTTTATATTTCTTCTGGTCATACTTGCTATTTCCCCTCATGTGACATCCTGTGACATCAGTCTCACCATTATGAATCAGCACATTGAAAATATGAACTTTGGATGCAGGAATATTTTTTTTCACTTATTTCAGTTGTTTGAAGATGTAACCTTGAACTAAGATCTCCTTAAAATATACTGCTGTCTCAAAAACAAGAGAGAAATGGAAAGACTGACTGATAGCTACTACAAGTAAAGTGCATTGACAAAAAGCAGTTATGTTTCTTATTTCTGTTTAGGATGTTCTGCACAACAGAAAATTGTACTGATCTTGTTCATAACTTCTCACAAGCTCACGGTAACAAGGAATTCTTGGCCTGTAAACTCCCTGGTCTAAATATTCCAAATGTGAATTCTTATATTGCTTTGGCATGACTAGATCAAAAACACAGTGGCAGACACAATATGAGGGGTATAAATTGATAGAAATTTAATAAATGGTTTTCCTGGCAATATTTGCAATTTTTTTCTAAAAATATTCTTCTATCTGAGTTTATTTGCTGACATATGCATGGGAAATAAATGTAAATGAGGAAAAAAACACACTGCCAATTAATGACAAAGCATGAATATGCTTGGTAAAGTCTGTATATTGTTTTCCTGGCTCTTGTGTTTCTAGCAGAATAATGTACCATCCTGAGCTGAGTAGCTGATGTGCCATTTCATGGAACATCACGCTCTGGATTCAGAGGTCAGGGCACTTGGGCAGTACAAAAGAATGGGAGTTGGCCACACTCAGCACAGACTGTCCTTTGTAGAAGAGAATTTCTTCATGCTCTGAGCGTTAAGCCAATGGCCACTTTGTCAGGGGTGGAAGGAAACATGGCAAGTGTCCCTTCACTGTTTGTCTCCTCCCACCTGGTCACCGGGGCTGTCTCAGGGCACGTGTGCCTGGCTTGCTCCAGGACGCACTGCTTCCCTGCCACACAGGTCTGAATCAGACAATTCCTGCACGTCTTTCCATATCCTTTGGTAGAAATGGCTGTGGATCTGCATTCAAAGTGGGACTGAAAAGAAGGAGAAGGTTTTGTTGGCGCTTTTTCTTTCTACGATTATAGTCTCCTGAAGATCTGGAGCTTTGCTATGTGTTGTGCAAATACAGAGACAGTGCTCTGTGTGAACAACTTAATTCTCTGTATCCTGCTTTTGCTTGCATGGCACACACGATTCCCTCTTTCCTTACAGAACTCCCCTTTCTTTTCAGACACCTTTTGCTCTCTTGTGCAAATTACAGCTTTTTTTTTTTTTTTTTTTCTTCTCTCCCTGCTCCTTCCTGATTCTCAACTGTATCTTGTCTTCATCAAAACCAATTCAGTTAATTCTCCCTTTTAAAGCAGGGCTGCTGGTTGCTTAGCAATCCCAGGCCTGTGCATGCAGAGATAAGGGGCAGGCAGTGATGTGGGTGCTTGCCTGGCCACAGGTGAGGAGAGGAGGATTGTGATGGGCTGGACAGTCCCGTCTCCCTCCAGGACTCCATGCTGCCCTGTGCTGCTCCTAGCTGGTGGGCACTTCAGCGGGACAGGATCTGCTTTTTTTTGGAGCACAGGCTCGTGGAGCGACACATGCTGGCTTGCCCCAGCAGAGTCATCAAGCACACGCTACAGAGTGTGTTTTAGAGGCATCTAAAACATCTGTACAATTCCAGCATATTTTTTATTAAGCACTCAGTATGAGTTACAATTAATCAAATCTCAGCTCTTAAAATTTAAGTCCAAATGGTATCCAGAAGGAAGCTGGATCACAGAATTTTTTTCAGGCAGCACTGGGCTGCAGTAAGTGAAGCATTTTCACTGTGGCTACCTCCCATGCACGCAAATCCTCTCTCCCACAGAGCACCGGGCACTGTGGTAGAGGTTTTTCTCTGTGACCTTGAGGATCGTCAAGAAGGCAGTGGTGAGATGAGATGGGAGAGAAGGGATAGGAGTTTGTTCTTTCTTCCACGCCTACAGACCCAAGATGGAGATAGGCTGCACAAATCTCTGTCAGAATAGGTATTCCCTTCTCCCTTAGTCAGAAGGGTAACCATCTATGTCCAAGGTAGCAATATTTCAGCAAGACTCACTTGTGTGGTTCAGCAGAGACCACTTTATATGCCACAATCTTTCAGGCACAGAAATGTTTCTAAAGGTCACAAAAGAGAAAGTCAGAATGTTTCTTTTACCTACTTCATGAAAATTTTACTATATAGATAATGCTTTGTTTGTTATAGGTATAAAACATAAATACGACGTCTATTGGAACAAATGGCAATGCAAAGATGCTGGTGGACATCCTTCAGCATTATCTTGTGGGATAAGCAAATCCTATACTTTGAGAAGACACTGATCTGCTATCACACTAGGATATAAAATTTTATCTCTTATTGCACATTACTTGGAAGCCAAATAATAAGCCAAAAAGCCAGCTGAGAAGGGTGATCGTTTGGGTGAAGCTGATAGGACAGTACAGAAGTACCTGTGGTAACAAGCATCAAGTTGATGGTTTCGCTTATCAGTGACTGGTTTGGGACTCTGCACTGTGGAGCAGTGCAGGGTGCCAGTGACAAGGAGAAGAGCAGAAGGGACTCGCAGCTCTCCACAGACCTGTGAGCATATCATTTAAATCTTTCCTTACCTTCATTTCTGCAAATGAAAAACACTAGCAGCCCTAAGTATTAACTGCTTTAAACTGCATAAATATCTCCCAATGGCAGGGCCTGCCTAAGTGCAGAGTATTGTGGTTACCATAAATGTACTGTTAATTTTATATACAGATTAACACCTATCTGTATGGCTTCAAAAATTTGATTAAGAATTTGACAGAATTTTTCCATAATTATAATTGCAAAAAAGTAAAAAAAAAAAAGTAATTTAGTACACAAGGTATTAATATGAGGGCTTAATCAGGGCTTAACTCTGTTTTTAAATATTTATTAATTCATTTATTATTCATTATTTTTACGCATTAGTATCTTGGCACTTCTGTAACTCAACTTCTCTGCGTACAACACATTGAAAGGTATTAGTCTCTTGCAAGGTTCATTAGAGTCTCTAAAGAAAACTTTCATGATGTGATAACAGCATCACTAAACAATGATGAACCAAGTTCAAGTTGTTAATTTCTTATGCGTTCTTTATTTACTCACTTGACATTACCAGAGTCCTTGCATTTTTCCCGCATATAAAATGGCATTTTTTCCACTGCTTTACATGCCTAATGAGAGTTTTTTTCCTCAGAGCTATTAGCCGTTCTTCCCTGCTTTCAACCTTTCCCACACAGTGACCTGATTTTCCAATAACTTCCTTCCCCTTGGTAGACAACATGTAATTTCATCCCTGTTTGCACACACAAAAGGATTCAGTGACCCCACATTGAACATGCACAGGATTATTCATCATCTTCAAGTCTAACCTGTGTGTTGCCTGAGGAGTCAGAGCTTTAAAGCAAAAGCTCGAGCATCCATGCTGCTGCCTCAGGCATGACTGCTATTGTGACCTGAGCATTGTTGCAAACAATGCACAGCTCAAGATAAGACTCGGAAGGTGCCAGTCAAGGCCAATTTCTCTGAAATTTTGTCAGAGGCTTTCTACTGGTGCGGCCTGTGGCACTCAGCACCCTCAGACAAGCCAGGAGTGCTTCCCGTTTGGAAGGAAGCTTCTCCTAGCAAACGTGTTCAGCTGTAGAGGAAACACCACAAAAAGAAAAAAAAAAAGAAAAAAAAAGTAAAAAAGTAAGTATCAAACCCTAACGCTTCTCTGCTTTAAGCATGTTTTACTCGGGCTACTTGCTCAGTGACTTCTACTTCTCACTCCTAAAGAAATGCAAACGCTGCCATTTAAGAAGAAGAGGAGATGTGGACAACCACAAGCAACAGGATTTGGTATCAACTAACAATTTAAGCCACGCACAAAATAAGATCTATCAACAAAACAATCACGGGGCGGCTCCTTCGGCTCGCAGGCGCCGCCCCCGCGCTCTCGCACGTGAGTTCCCCCGCCCTAACCCCGGAGCAGAGGGAGCGCGGCCCTTCCGCACACGCGGCACGGCCGCCCCCGGGCCTGCCAAAAACAGCCGCCGCCTCCCGCAGCCCCCCACCCCCCGGACGCCAACGGCTCCCGGCGTAACGTGGCCGCCACCTCCAACGGCCCTCCCGGCGTCACGTGGCTTCCGCCTCCAACAGCTCCCGGCGTCACGTGGCCGCCGCTGCTGCGCGCATGCGCCCTGCGCAGGCGGCCGGGAAGTCTGCGACCGTTTCCGGGGTGGTGGCGGCGGTCGCGGTACGGGCAGCGCCAGCACCGGCAGCCCCAGCCATGTCCTGCACCCTGGTGCCCTTCGGCCACTTCCAGGACTTGGACGCGGCCCGCGACTTCCTGTGCCCGCACCGCCGCCCGGCCAGCGCCGCGCCCGCCCGCGACAGCGGTGAGTGGAGCCCGCGCTCTGCCTTGCCTGCGCGCGCTGCCCTTTACTCGGGGCTCTTCCCTGGAGGTCTGTGTTGGAGGTGGCGAGCGCTGCCTCCCTGTCTGGGGGAGCCCGGCACACGCCAGTTGGGTGAGCGCTTAGTGCGGAGGCTTAAGGACAACATCCAGCGGCGGCCCAGGGCTGCACCGGCAGCAGGACCTTAGTGTCCAAATGGACTTGGAAGAGGTGACTGTAGAAGAACTGTTTGCAATTCGGTTGCATAGCTTAGATGATCCAAATCTTTTGCTAAAAAACTGCTACATGCTTTGCTAAATAACTGCTCTGTGCTATCTCTGTTACTTCTGTAACGCTCTGGAAAAATGCTTGCTGATTCCATGTGTTTTTGATATCGCCTGAATCCAAGGAGGAACTTTGGGAGCCATTTAGAAGTTGTTAGCGTGTTTGGAATAGTGAAGATAGACAAAATGTTAAGTGCATGTTTGTGTTCCAAAAACCTGTGGAAAAGAAATTAAGCAGTTTATGTCTTAGTTGGCAGTATATGTGAGAATAGTGTGTGTAAACTTCTGCTGAATCCTTTTCAACTAGTATAGTGGATTTATCAAATGACAGCTGTAAAGAGGGGAAACAATATTTTGGAAAGCCCCCAGAAATGGGAATCTTAAAGTTTGCTGTTCTTTGCTTTTAATGAGCTGGCTGTGTACTGGACTATTTCTGTGTTTGCTCATTCAATCATTGATACAGACTAGTGTTAAAAGTGAATGTTTTTCAAAATGTTGCTCATTTGGACTTTTTCAAATTTCTCGGACTTGTGTGTGTAATTTGTTGATACTGCAGATGTTTCTGTGGTTCAGGATAAGTAAGCATAAATGTAATTGGAAACACTTTCTCAAAGTGGCTTTTGCAAAATAATATAAACTGCTGTCATTGAAGAAGAAATTGTTAGTGCATTCATCTTTGGCAGGGAGAAACACTGCAGCAACTTGTGAAGGTATCTTAAGTTGAAAAGCGTCTTAAGTGGTGGAAGTATCTTTTAGTTAGAAAACAAATTGTTTGGACTCTTTCCTGTTCCACCGGTTTCTGCTCCTTTGCTCCCTAACGGACTGAATAGCTGAGCTGCAAGACTGTTTTGAAAATCACTATGTTAAATTGAGCTGCTGTAGAGGCTGCAGTCACTGCTTCTCTTCTGGTCTTGGTCTCTCTGCTGGTTCACTTTAGGAAAACAAGATGATCAAAGTCTTAGAGAGTTTGCTTTCTCTTACTGTAAATGAACATATGAAAAGCTGGTAGCTGATAATATGTCCCTGGACTTGCCGAAAGCATGAAAATTTAAGACTCCTGGGAAAAGTTAATGCTAATGTTATTAGTGAGGAAGAAATCTTTTGTGGAGCCTGAAACTGATGGCATCTAAGTGGCTTTGAAAATTGCTGCTTCAAATGTACAAATACTGGATATAGAAAGTATTTGTATAACATTTAATTTGACAGCTTGCTATGATGCAAAATGTCTGAGGGTGAATGTTGGCTTGATCAGAAAACAACTGTAACAGTTATCTCCATTATACATCTGTCTGTAATAAGACATAGCACATGAATGAAAAATAACTCATTAAATGCATCCTGTTTGCAAAATGTGATAAAGCTTCACAGGCATAACAGAATTTTAGCACTGAGAAATTAATGTGCATTTAACTGCAAAGAGTGGAAAATCACGTAGTAATAACATGTGTAATA
>PTEX01000287.1:622535-642082 GCA_003342815.1 Eudromia elegans
GGGGGGGGGGAAAGAATGTGTGTTATAAGGAGTCATCCTAATCCAGTGCAAAATACAAATGAGAGAACCAGTAGGTAGGAGTCTAGGGCAGATATCTGAGAATTTTATGGTGTAGAATGGAAGAAGAAAGCTGAAAAGATGACAAGGTTTACTTAATATCTAATTCCCAGGAGTGCATACTTGAATGCATCCCATCATTATTTTCTTTAAAAGAAGTAGTGTCTTTTAGAAACAATGCAAAAACTTACATATACCGACTTGGTCCTGGGATTTTTTTCAGTGTTGTCTAGTTTCTTATTGCTTTGCGCAGGTGATTCACATCTGCAGTTATGTTGTTTTCCTCCTCCCTGCCTCCATTCCAATATAGAATTGATGCTGAGAAGTGTCATTCATGTAACATTTAAAAGAATGATGCAAAACGATGTAATTGCCTGCCCTGTTCTCTGCGCAAGAGCTGGATTTTCTGCAGCTGCCTGTATGGCTAGTGAATGGCAGTCCAAAATCTGCATGAAGGAGACAGAATGCTGGAAATGCATCAGAAAGAGATGAAAGTTACAAAGTAAAATGAATAGGAAAAAACAGGTGCATACATTTTCATTCCACTTAGGACCAATGCCAAAAAATAAGTATTAAGAAAAGTACTGAGATGGGTAAATAAGTAGAAATCAACTATGTTAAATATGATGGCAAGGAAAGTCATATTTAAATATGAAGCTTTTATTAGATGGCTGAACAATGGGTTTGAGGAGTCTAGACATGGCAGTGGAGTTGTGAAGTTTTCCCATGAATGGTTTTCAGGCTCCTAAATTCTAAACTACTGATTTAAGCATCTTTCTAATAAATACCTAGTACTCCTTTTACACGGTGATGTGTAGATGGTGTGAATGAGGGCTCATATTGCATATGCTCCTATTACCTCCATTGGACAGGGCTTTTTAAAGGGATTAAAACATCCCTCTCTCCAGCTAGTTCCACTTAGAATTACGCAGCTGGTCTAGGATTGTTGCAGAGGCTGAGACTCGTCAGTTGCCAGCTGACTTGCGTAAGATGTTTTGTTAGGGAAATTGCCTGTGTGAAATTCCCTGCATCCGAATGAGTCATCAGAACAGAACTGCTCCAATAGCTCTCTAGGAGAGAGAGCTAATGGGATGGACTGAGGAATTCTAACTGAGGAACTGAGGAATGAAACTTACCTGCTGCCTTTATCTCAACATGCAGGAACCCCTGCAGTGAGTTGGGCAGTGCCTCTGTAACTGCTTGCTTCAGAAGGGAGCAGAGCCTCCCTCAGCAGAGGTGAGGAAGCAAGACAAGATGAGCGTGTGGTCTCAGGGATGAATTGCTTTAGATGCTGTTGGGGAAGGAAAAGAATATGAAAACCCTTAAATAGGATGGGTCTTTAGCTCCACTATAATCTCCATGAAATTTTTCAAACTACATCCTTATTAGATATGCTGTAACAGAATTTCCATAGTGTTGAAAACAAGTTCTTCGTTTTCTACCTAGGCTGTTTGGTAGACTTTGCACATGTGGTTAATTTGCTTTCTTTTATACTGTCTTGCTCCACTCCTCACTGTTTATTAGGATTTTGGAATAATAAACTTTGGACTGAGATCAAATTCAGCTTTAGTTAGTCATTTTAACATTTTTTTTCCTGTGAAGAAATAAACTATAAAAAAAAGACAATGAAGCCTGGACCGTGGTTCAAACATAATTTTAACCTCTATTTTAAAGCACAGACTTCTATTTGCAGCTAGGAGCTTGTCAAGGAAAGTTTTAAAATTTATTAATTCTGTAAAAGACAAACTCTTCTTCCAGGTAGTTCTCAACTGCTAGTTTGCAAGTAAGCTTGGATAATCTGCTGGTATTAAGTAGTATATTCTTATCCAGTATCTTATCAAAAATTATAAACTGAAAATTTAATTCCATATATGCCTCTTCTCTTTGAAGCAGAGTTTTCAAGGAGTAGAATTAGTATTTTTTTCCTCTTTGTTCTGTAGTCGTGCTGATATAATTAGTGCAAGGTTGATGCATTTGTGGTTTTCTTTTTTATGCAAGTTTGATTTCTAGTGACTTAGGCAGTAATGCTTTCTGCAGTGGTGTCGAGAACAAGCCAAAACGTTGTCATGAGTCTTGCAAGGTTCTGCTTTTGACTACATTTTTACTCACAGGAAGAAGAGGAATCTGCTTCTAAGAACCAGAGAAATTACTGGCTTCACAGCTGCGTGTTGTCCTTGTCACCAACAAATGACTTGATGGTAATAGCTAATGAGCAGAAAGCTGTCTTTTTAGTGTGTAAGTATAAATTCTATTAAGTACATACCCTGGTAGATTTAATAGTAATCATCCCCCCCCATCCTGTAAGTTTTGTCTTAAAGAAGTTCGGGATGGCCAAGTGTTTTATAGTCCATGTCATGCGTTCCTCAGGTAGATTCTGGCAAGGTGGATTCTTTGTCTTTACTTCTCAATTATCCTTGAAGGGGTAAAACTATTTTTTCATGAATAATGAGGTATCAGGTATACTGTAAATAAGTTATCAGAGATGCTCAGAGATGTTGATATTAATTGTGCTTGGAGAACAAAACAAAATTTTTATCTTTTGTGTTTAGTTTTATGCTTTAAGAAATGTTTTTCCTTTCCTTTTAAGAAGTGTTTTACCTCCTGAAGTTAGGCATTTCAGGAGGATTTTAGTAGTATCTCATTCCTGATTAATATCCAAGATAATATGAGATGATATATTTTTTCCTTTTAAATTATCTTCAAGTTGTGTAATTGCTGTTTACCTAAAATGTGTCAGGATGTATTGCACAGAAGAGAAGGATTAGGACTAGGATTACATCTGTGAGATGCAAAACATTGCCCTTTTATAGATGGTGTCTTTATTCTTAATGGCAGCCAAATGGAAGCACAGTGACAAGGGAAAAGAGGAGATGCAATATGCTGTTGGCTGGAGTGGCTCTCTGAATGTTGAAGACGGGTAGGTACTGAACTCTAGTTGTAATTAAAATGTCATTTTTGCATTTGTAATGTTTACAATAAAACAGTGACATGACTTTTATTTAAATACACTTTTCAAATCTTTGGGAAGAAGTGCTCTGAAATGCATTTCATGCCCGTATGCATTCTAATGTTATAAATGGAGAAATGGAGTAAGCTGGGTGATCAGAAACACTTTCTGAGAGTCATTTTTTATGCATGCTATGTATGTGTATGAACATCTTATTGCAGTGTGAATTCATAGAGATTAACATAAGTACAGTCTGGAAATCTCTATAAGTGCATATAATTCAAAAACCTTAAGTCTGCATTATCACAATGTTTTTCTTAAACTCTTATTTTAGCAAAAAACACAAACAGTATGTATAATGTTTATGAAAAATTACTTTTATAGTAGAGAGGAGATTTTGTCAGGGAAGGAGATTTTGCCCAGAGAGGTGGTGGAGTCTCCTTCTCTGGAGATCTTCAAAACCCGCCTGGACATCACCCTGTGCCACATGCTCTAGGGGACCCTGCGTGTGCAGGGGGGTTGGACTAGATGACCTCTACAGGTCCCTTCCAACCCTAGCCATTCTATTATTCTATGATTCTATGAATGTTGGGACTGGAGGTGAAGTCTTTTAGAAATTGTTTCTTCTTATCTTCCTAACCTCACACAAATATAGACCATCATCCTGGACAAGATGTTACTCCAAATCATAACCAGTGAGCAAAATTAATATAACATAGTTTTTTTTGTTTAGCTTTCAAGGTGAAATAAACTTCATGTATTCATGGTTTATCATTGATGTCCATGATAAATAGCCTATTTCATGTTTCAGCCACTTTCAGAAGCAGATTCTGAATTCAAATTACTTAAGAGGATTTTTAAAATTTACTTTGGTCATGCTTTTGGTGTGTATGTGATATTTCTGCAAGATCTGTCTTCAGATAGCTGACAGACTCTTTCTGAGATCTCTATATGAGAGAGGATTTTGCATTTCATTCTTGCAAGTGTTTTTGTAAGCCCTCTTAAGTTTGCAATCTTGAGCGGCTATCACCCTTTGAGCAGCTTCCTCATTGGCTTCTGTTATGTTGGGGGAGGTGTTGACTTAATCAGCTTCTCTCCAGTCTGTAAAAAGCATAATCCTATTTTATTAACCTGCTGCTGGCACAGATTGGAACTGATTTGAAGTGCGACTGTGCAGCCTTTCTATGCCCAATCACTGAAGTTGCTGTGTCGTCTTTAGTTTTTAAAAATTGGTGTGTATTTCTTTTTTTTTTTTTTCTGCTGCAGTTAGAATCCCTAGAGCACTAACATATGGAATGGGAAGCTTGCTTTAGATTGACAGTCATATTCATTGCTTAAAGTTTGCAAGCATTTCCCATAGGTGAAATTTCTGTTTCTGTGGGTGTGTAAATATAACACAGATTGTTTAAAGACTTAAAAAACTTTGTGCCCAACATTGTCTTCACCTGGAAGTCCTGTGGTGGCTAAGCTTTCCTGATTAAAAATGAGATTTCAGTGAGACACTTAGTTTGATTTTAAGCTATAATATATTTTGCGTCAAACTTGCATTTAGAAACTTTTTTCCTCTAATTGTCTAGCTTGCTTATTTAATCATTCCTTGGGGGAATGGAGGTGACCTGAAATGCAAATAATCAACAATACTGCAGGCATTTATGCTCAAGTGCTGTTTGATATGTCATCTCAAATTTGTATGTTGTCTGTTTTATAAAACTTTCACACAACTTCTGTTTCCCTAGATAATGTAAGACTTTCTGTCATGTCAGCAGTAAAATAATCCTTTTGATATTTGAAATGGTGGCTGCATTTAGTGGGCATGCAAACTCTAGTTAAAAATGCTTGCATTTTTGTGTTACTGGGAAGCCCACGTTAGCTCTTTAAATACTTTTAGATGATGATGTGCTAAAATGCTGTGCATTTAAAATCTATTAATTACAGAATGGACTTCAGAAATATGTTTTGATAAGTAAAGTTTATGACTTTTTAATGATTACTCTTGATAATCATTAAAAAATCATAGCAAACTTGGTTTGGTTTTACATGCATGAGAGTTGTTTGCATATGTACTGAAGGCTTGGCAGACTAATCAGTCTGAATGAGAACAGCATTAATGAGATATAATGAACATACAGAATATATTTGGATACAAGTGGTGTCTCTTAATATGGACTTTTAATTAAAATGTCTTTAAAACAAAGTTTTCTGATCACGCAAATTCATATTAATGCATATATTTTTTTAAATGCCCCAACCACTGGTTTGGTAAGATTGTCATAGAGAACAAAATTTCACAGAACTGGAGGATGAAATATGCCAATTAATTATACCTTTCTATTTCTAGTGAATGTGTCAGTAGTGTGTTGTGTATCCCATTGGCAAGTCAGAAGAGGTAAGGACTGCTCTTTTCCTATGTTTTGTGCATTATCTGACTCCCTTACAGTGCGGTTTTGAACATGCCTAGCTCGGAGCAGGTTGATTTTTAATTTCTGGTATCTCTTTGTGAAACAGGAGTTCCACCGGCCGTCCTGACTGGACCTGCATTGTGGTTGGCTTCACCTCTGGCTATGTTCGCTTCTACACAGAGGTAGGTTTCTCAGCACAGTAGGGCCACATAGAAACTATTTCTCTAAAATACTGTACTTTCTGCCTCCTCCAAACAAGAGTTGGAGCAGTCATGTTCATGGCTATTATTTTTTCTCTTCTAGAGTGGGGTACTGCTTCTTGCACAGCTTTTAAATGAAGATCCTGTCCTGCAGCTTAAGTGCAGAACCTATGAAATTCCCAGGCATCCTGGTGTCACAGAACAGGTTTTGTCAGATTATTTCAAAAGCGAAGTGGCAGTATTTTGGGGTATGGAAGGGAGTCTTCTCTGTGAGTCATCTACATCCTTTACAAATTTTGGATGGGTAGAAAATCCTTTAGAAGAACAGACTGTAGATCTCTTATTCTATAATTATTCTTATAATTGTGGCTTGGGGATTTAACAGTTATTTCTGTCTCCTTTGCAATATAGTCTTTGTTTCCTTGGTTTGTTTTCTCATATATGTGCCAAATATATGTATTGTTGATGAAAGGAAAAAAAAAAGCAATGTGCTAGGTGTCAAGAGCTGTATCTACTCTTTCGTAATCACTTGATTCTAATTATTTCACAGAGAAGATAGCTGAAAAGTAAGACAATCTTCAGGAGTGATAGTGCTAGGAATCTGTGTTTAATTACAAGTATTTCCTGCAAAGATTGCTATAGAACTAATGCTTTTTAGTAGAAAAGCCAGCTTACTTTGCTCTTGACAGAGTAGCCTGCTTTATGTAGAGAGCTAATGAAGCTACACAAAAATTTAAGCTGGCTTTATACAAACGCTCATATAATTTAGTATGACATTTTGGGATCAGTTTTGAAAAGCAGACGTATTAAGGCGTTTACATCTTGCATTTATATGACCAAATTAACATTTGTGTGCCCAAGTGGTAATTCAGGCACTAATTCAGTTTCAGAATGTGGCTCATAAATCCTTGATATTTGTATTCTAGATAAACCTTTTCCTCTGTGGCCTTCATAACTTTTATGTTTTCTCCTGAAGCCATAAAATATATTATGGAAATATACAAACCAGTGAAAGAAGAAGAAAAAAAAAAAAAAGCCTGAATGTTGCATATTCGTATACTGGACAGCTTAATATTTGAATACTTTAGTTTTGTGTTATTCTGTTGTCTGAGTATTGTTAGAAACTTGAAGTTTGGATGTAATGCTTGTTTTCAGATAGCAAATAATATAAAAAGCTAGAAATTATTACAACAGTAGCACTTTTCTTAATTTTTTTTTTTTAACGTGCAGAATGAAGAACTCAGTATCTTGTATCCAGCAGCAATTGTGACAATTGATGGTTTCAGCCTCTTTCAGTCCCTTCGTGCATGTCGTAATCAGGTAGCAAGAGGTATGCTTAAAAAGAAATGTTTATTTCTGGGACCGTTGCAACTAATTTTTTACTATATGAAATTTATATTTGTTTGTGAAGTACCAAAGAGAGGTGAAATTTGAATCTTCCTTGCTTGTCAGTTGGTGTATAGCCTCTGCTGTATACAATTAATATATTTGTATTTTTTCTCCCTCTGTAGAAAGTGTCCTCAGCACAAGTTGTCTGAGTAGTATTGACGTATTGACTATCTGGCACATTGTCACCTGAATGCTGTTTAAGATGTTTAGCAAGTCAGGATGCTGATTTCACTAAGAGTTAGTGAAACGTTTTTTCTTCCTGGGAGAGACCTTCTGGAAGTGATACTGCTGTAAAGGTGACTTTAGTGATGGCCTTTGTGTTCGTGAAGGCCTGAGAGTCTTTGGTACCTTGTTGGACTTTGCAGCCTATGATCCTGTTCCTTTGGTACCTGTTTATACTGCAATTAGGAAACTGTGTCAGTTTCCTGGGGTAGCAGGAGAGCCGCATAACACTACTATGTGGTAGATTACACAAATGTGAGACTGTTACAACTCCAGGAGACAACACGTGGAACAAAAGCTGTTGCTAAATTATTCTCCGGAATTTCTTGATGGTTTTTCTCATCGTATTTCAACTATATAAGATTCTCATTTCCTGTATTTTGAATGTGGAATGTATGGAAATGTATTTTGAGTGCGTAAAAACCTCAGTAGATCTGCCAGCATGTGACACCTCAAGGGACTGTTGGGACATCATTACCTTTAGGTTGAGGTAGGAATCTTGCATAGAAGGAATGAGTGGTAAAGAACTGAGGAATGCTACTGTGGTGAGACAGCTCTTTGAATGGAATAGCTGGAGATAGCGTCTAGGAATAGATTGCTGTTTATTCTAGTTCAGGATGAAGGGACGTTAAATGAAGCTAGGTAGTAGTGAGTTTGGAATAAAAGCAGATGAGCTCTTGTGCAGGGAGGGTTCAATCGTGGAACTCCTTGCCTAAGGACTTTTTAGCGGCATCCTAAGAACTTTCCTGAGCTCACAGGGAGACCTGACAGGTTAAGGATAAAGCTGTGGAGCTTTTTTGAGTGCTTAGAATTTATCTCTGGCTTACAAGATCTCTTTTGGGAGCTGGAAGAGGTTAGATTTATGTTGTCAGATATGTGTCTTGGTTTTAATAGTTTCCTAGACATCTCGTTTTAGTTGTGCTTGGATCCATTACTAGGCTCGATGGCATTGGGTGTCTAATATAGTTGTTTTTATGCTTGTAATGGAGGAGTACCTTTTCCGTGGAACAGAGGAGAGGAAAACTCCTATAAATCGGAAATCTTAAAACTGGTAGTCTGTGAATCATGCAGCAAACTAGAGAGAAAATATGCAGGTGCTAATTTTAGCTATAGGGAGAAAGATCCAATTCCACAACCAAGACTGCATCCTGCTGTTTTGATTAGAGAAGATCACTGCTTGCAGACGGGTACTTAGAGCTAACTGTTATTATCTCCAGCAGTGGTACTATATGTTCTTTTGATCTTGATCATTTGTATATTTGTTCTAATACATTTTGGGGGAAGTTTGACTCATCACCCTGGTTTTACCAGTGTTTGCACCTTGAACTGGTGTGTGCCTTGTGAACGTTCTGGCTTTTATAGTTGCTTTGGCCGAGTAGTTTTCTCTGAAACATGCCCAGATCACAGAAGTAAGTTGTAGCAGCATTTTGCAGTTTGCCCAGAAATATTGATGTGTAAATGACTGGTAAGACAAAACCGTCTGCAAACAGAAAATGTTTTGATGGATGTTGTGTGAAATTTTATTCAGTTAACTTTTCTTTAAATTTTTAATTACATCAAGGAAAGTATTCCCAATCTTCATTGTTAGCTCTGCAGATGTTTATGTATGTTAATTTAAACCAGATTATTCTCTGACTTTTATTAAAAACTTATTTTATACTTGAATATGCTATTCCTTTGTCTCTGTCTCAATAGAGATTTCTTTGTGTGTGTGTGTTTTACCAACTTTTGTCAGCTGCAGCATCTGGCAGTGAGAATGTTCAGCCTCCACCACTGGCTTACAAGAAGTGGGGCTTGCAGGATGTGGATACAATCGTTGATCATGCTAGTATTGGTAAGCTCTTCTGTTTACTTTAAGACAGTAATCTAGATGAAGCTAACAAATTTTATGAAGTTTAGATTGTTCCTTTACCACCACCCCCAAACAAACAAAAACCCCACTAAGCTGACTGTCCAGGACCTTGGCTCTTTCAGAACTTGCAGAAACCAAAGTTTTTATCAGACAGGTAGACCTGAGGGAGAACAAGCATAGATTCTTTTCCTTCTCTTTCACAAAAGCAGCTTGGCAGTCAGAGTGTATTAAACAGGTAAGTAAAGTACATTTGGATGGCCATCAGTGTGTCTTTGCTGCAAAAATCCTGCTAATACTATTCTTCAATGGACATCTCTCCTGATTCCTTAACACTTGGGCAATCGGTGGGGAGCTTCACACATAGGGTTGGCGCTGAAAAACAGGCAAACACAGCAAGTCCTGTTCTGCTTCATACAAAAACTCTTATTTTTGACTTACTGTTGAAAGAAATGGGACTAGACCTCTGCTCTCTTAACTTAGTGCGTGGTTTTATTTATATATTTATTTATATTGTTTTCTACTGAATTTGTCTAGCTAGATCTTTATTTCCTACTTCACCCTTCGCGTGAATTGTGCCTTGTCAACCAAGAAGGCCAGGAACCTACTTAGAGCTTGGAATAAGAATGAGATTGAGAATGAGATTGGAAAGTGTAAGACACTTTTTTTTTTTTATTCAATAGGTATCACAACACTGTCTCCTTTTGATCAAATGAAGACTGCCTCCAATATAGGTGGATATAATGCAGCTATAAAAAATAGCCCTCCTGCTATGTCTCAGTATGTTACTGTTGGATCCAATCCTTTCACTGGCTTCTTTTTTGCTCTAGAGGTATGTCTTACAAAGTTGACTTAATGGACTTGTTTGAATAATTAGTGATTTTTTTCATAGTTTTTCAGACCTCAGATAGTATTTTGCAATTGACTTCAGTCTAAGAACAATTTCTTGGCTTTCTAAATATTTCTCTTCTTACTTGCAGGGTAGCTCACAACCGCTGTTGTCTCATGTCGCCTTGGCAGTTGCAAGTAAACTGACTTCAGCATTATTTAATGCTGCCAGGTAGTAAAATACAAAATATTAAATGACTTTTGTTTTAGTAGTAAGATAAGAAATTGAGGATTTTTAGAACCACTAGTTTGATTCTCCAAATTTCTTTTTTTTCTATTTCAAGTGGCTGGCTTGGTTGGAAGAGCAAACATGAAGAAGAGCCTGCCCAAAAACAGAAACCAAAAGTTGAACCTGCCACCCCTTTGGCAGTGAGGCAAGTTTGACATAACATGTCAATTGCTTTGAAACTCTTGTGTTCTTGATTATTAGAATTATTTTTCAAAGTGGTTAGCGGATCAACCTCTTTCTTGACTTGAAGCAGAGATGACTTTGCATGTAACTTATTTTAAGCTTAATTTCTTTTTAACATTCTCTACAAATGACTTTATTCATTTCTGTGTAATTTCTAGTGTGCATACATGTTCTGTTACTACAGAAGCATAGGATGCGCTGTATAATTTAAGTGTAAGTTCATGGCTATCAGACCTGAAGTTCCTCTGAAGTGCCTCAGAGAAACTACTGCTTATGATAGCTTATACCATTTCACAAAAATTAAGTAGCATCCTTGCGGGACACAAGAAAAGAGAAGAGGCGAGTGGGATCACGTCAAGTTACAGCTTAATGATTCAAGAAAGCTGATTAAAAACTAATCTCAGTGCTGACTATTCTTTCCGAATTTTCTGAAGTAACAGTAGTAAGGGAAGACTTATAAAATAAACCACTGATCTGAGATCCTTGATATTGATCATGGTGGTTTTTGAATTTTTTGCAAGTTTCATGTTTTAACAGCCCTTAGTTTTAAGTAACAGGCCTACAAAATGTCCCTGCAGAGAGCGTAAAAACTAGTCGTAGTATGCTCTTAATTTTTCCTTTGTCTTTGACACCTTAAACTCTTAGTCCGTATAAGATACTGTTTACTGTTTTTCAAGAGTTATCTTAGATATTTAGTGTTTGGGGGTTTTTAGGTTTGGACTTCCAGATTCCCGTCGTCATGGTGAAAGAATATGTCTTTCTCCGTGTAACACTTTGGCAGCAGTAACAGATGACTTCGGAAGGGTTATTCTGCTGGATGTTACAAGAGGACTCGCAGTTCGCATGTGGAAAGGTAGGATAGTGTACGTGAGTGCAGCAACTAAAGCATTTCAGAATACTAGGCTTTTATATTCAGGCTTGACTTAGGGTCCCAGGAGTTTTTCTGTAATTATAGAATATTTTAGTACATTGTGTTATTACGAACCAAGTTAAAGACGGATTTAATAGGAATTCAGTAAGGGCATTGTTGTACCAGTTCTGAAAGTACGGATACAGAAAGAAAGTATTCGGACCTGCATTGTATGGATTTACTCTCCTTGCTGACGGTATCTTAAAGGAAGCTTTTGACCTAATAGAGCTTTAGCCTCTGTTTTCCAAGATGCTTTCTCTTAAGTTCTAGGATGCTCTTGCTTGGATGAGGGAGTAAGCAGAAGTTTGAATGATATACCTGTTTAGCTTCTCACTTCCATTATGGTGATTAAGCAAGAAGAGAGTGCTTGATTTCTTCTAAACTGTTTTTTTAAAGAAAATAAATATGCTCTACTTGCTTTCTTGATATGTATATTTTTGTAGTCATGATTGTACCTACTCGTTCTCGTAGATATAATTTGTTCTCTACTTGTTCTCTATATATTATATATTTGTATATGTTCGAATATATTCGTTCTCTACTCGAAGAACAATACTTGTTCTTCATACAGGATTAATGTTTCACAGCTTTTTATGACACTGGAGACAAGTTTTATGAATAGAGAGAAAATCTCTAGCTCTACTGTTTTTCTCCCACGCTGTCCATTGAGATTAGTGAGCAGGAAAATAATACCTACTTCAGAGACATACTAACAGTAAAATAGATAACCATGTTTCCCTTGTGCATTTTTCTTCTCTCATTTTTGAAGTTTATTTGATGTAGTGCTGTGCGTTTTCCCCCACTTTTTCCTTTGTTACTGACAGTTTTAATGTTATCTAGGATTTCCCATTATACATCCAAGCGTTATTTGATGACAAATTGCACATTCACAGCTTACCAGTCATATCCCAGTTAGAGCCTTATGAGTGAGACTTTTGATATATGAAAGACATTTTTAAAGCAAAACTGTCTGCTGAAAACATTTTGAGAACTGCATCTTTTCTCTATAAGTCGTGGAGCCTGTGCAGCCTCCTCGGTGTTGTAAGCTTGTTTATAACTCCTTCTCTCAGAGGCTTTTGTCTTGGTACGATGCCCAGGAGTAAAGACCTGGTGTGTATTGTATTTTCTGTGGCTTCTCTGGGAAGAGCTGATTCTTCCCCAAAGCTCTGCAGAAGGCTGCATTTGGCTCTGAGAAGTCCTCTTGTGGGCTGTGCTACAAGCGCACAGAGTTTGCAACAGAGTTTATAAGAGCTTGCTACAAGGAAAATATTTGTCAACTGATGCCTATGCGTTCTGATACTTTATTAAATTCTGTATATTAATGAACTGCCTTCTCTGATAAAGGATACCGTGATGCAGAAATTGGTTGGATACAATCTGTAGAGGACCTTAATGAGAGAGAAACTGAGAAGATGGATTTTTCTCCTTTCGGACATGCACAGGGTCCAAGTAGAGTGGCTCAGTTCCTTGTGATCTATGCACCAAGGAGAGGAATCCTGGAAGTGTGGAGCACTCAGCAAGGACCTCGGGTTGGGGCCTTCAACGTGGGGAAGTGTTGTAGGTAAGAAATGCTTTGCATGTAGATAAATTGGCTAAACTGCTGGGGCGAAGTGATACCCAGATATTCCTGTGGCAACAGCAGGAAGCGCTCGGAGGCTGTCTTTGCATTGCCAGCAGTGTTTCTACTGAATGCAGCTTGTTACTGGGATACAGAAGGGGATTTCGTCCTGCTTTGTGGCTCTGCAGTCTTTTCTGATAAATGTAACCACTTAGTATTTTTTAATCCTTTAGCTTTACAAAACAAAAAGCCCTTTTTATTCAGTGGTGAAGAAGGAAAGTTGATAACTTCGTTCTTTGATATAAAACCTATGTTCTTATGTTGGTTTCAGATTGTTGTATCCAGGTTATAAAATAATGGGTTTAAACAATGTGACCAGTCAGGGATGGCAGCCTCAGACCTACCAGATATGTCTTCTTGATCCAGTCTCTGGAAGTATAAAAACCATCCACGTACCTTTTCATTTAGCACTGAGGTAAGCTGTTTCTGCCTTCTGCATATGCAATTTAATTTCATTCTTGCTTTTGGAAAGTTTTTATTTCTGGGAAACAATTCTAGTGTTCCATCTCAGGCTGAGTAGTGTATTACTCTGTTAATAGTCTCTCTGATTTGTATGCTTTGGCTTGAATTTTGTCAATATGATGTTATCTTAAAGTAGCATAAATGAAAGAAACCTGTGTTTTTCTGCAGCATTTGTTTCAGTGTCTTGTGTAAGTAAAATTATTTCCTTTTAGTGATAAAAAGAGTGAGCGAGCAAAAGATATGCACCTAGTGAAGAAATTAAATGCATTACTTAAGACTAAAACTTCAGATCCGGGTAAGTTCTCTTATGCAATTTCTTAACATGGTTATCGAGTGGTTCTTGTATTATCTGTAAGTCTATGATCCCAGGTGTGATAGCATTGCATACTGGCAGCTGTGTGAAAAAGCTGGGTCTTTTTACATGGCTTACATATTTTAGAAGCAACCAGATTAAGCCTGTCCCTTGAAAAGATCCAGTATAAGCTTTGTCTGCCGCTTAAATCTTTCTTGCACTCTACTGTGAGTGCGTACTTGACGCACGGTCGAAGCAAGCCCTGTTGTGTGAGTTCAGTTCAACGTTTCACTGTAGCTGTCTTTGTTTATTATACAATATATATTTCTTACAAAAGGCAAGTCTGAGTAAGAGTTGCTACTCAGCTGCTCCTTTGGTTTGTTTAAAATTTCTTGTGGCAACTCTTTGTAATAGTGTCAGTCAGCTCTATACCATGAACCATGTACGTTTTAACTGTGATGCAAGTTGCCTTGCTTTTTACAGTCCAGCTGGAAAATAGGAATTAAAGGCACCATTGTCTGTCTTTGCAGACTTGGTTGAAGCTGAGGCAAAGGAATTAATCCTGGATATTAAATACCCTGCTACAAAGAAACAGGTGAACATACAGAAAGCGGTGCTCGAATACCGGAGAAGAAGAATGTGGCATTATCTTTAGACTGGAGTTTAGACTGGAGTGCTAAACCTTTATAAATCTTAGCAAATTTTTTTTTTATTCTTAAAGTTACTTGAAATATCTAAGTTACTAATTATTAAACTAATTATTTAACTTTTTTTTTAACACACTGCCAAGAATTAATGTTGATTTGTGAATTCCTCAAGGTAGTGTCTGTGATAAAAAGGAAATAACATAGATAGAACAAGGCTTGCTGTACGATTAAGTTATGTAACAAGGATGCATGAAGACAAAAGCAGCTGGAAATCATTCTGGAAGTTATGCTATTGTAGGCTTAAGTTATATATTTTCCACAGTAAAATAAAGCAAATGTTTGATTTAGTTGAATGTTTGCTTAACAGGCTCTGGAAAGTGTATTGACAAGTGAACGTGTGCCACTGTCATCTCTCACAAGCATCACTCAGACATTAATGGATGATTTAAAAAAACAGGGTAGGTGAATGTTTATTTTGCAACTATGGAGAATTGTTTGCACTCTGTCTGCAACAAGTCTTGAAGAAAAACTAGTGCTATAAGGCTCTTATGGAACTGTTCTATTCCAGAGGAGAATGCTTAGTTTTGTTGTTAGGTATCATAAGATGTTGCCTTCAAATGTCTTTTCAAATGATTCTTTATCACAGAGGATCTGGGACTGTGGCCAGGTGCCCACTATTCCTTCTCAGTAAACTTCACTAGAGTTTCTTGGGGTTTTTGGAGTCACTTTTGAGGAAATGTCATTACCCATTCAAAAACTATTGCTGCTGAAACTTTGTGAGATTGTTTGTTTTAAACAATTGACTTGTTTTTTTTTTTAAACTGGGAGAACTTCCTTTGTGCTTGAGGTGACCCTCTTTTGGAGGTCCAGCTGGGTATTGAGGAAGAGAGTTGAGCAGCACATCCCTGCCACTTTCATATGTGTTGGGGTTCACATGTTTCTAGTGCATTTATGAACTACTTGGCAGGAGTCTGTATATTTTTTGTTTCATTTTTGAATTATTTCAGCTTAGAAGGAGGAGGCAATGAGGAAGAGACTCTAGCACTTTCTACTATAGTTTTATGGAAGTTCTATTTGCCTGTTTTTTGTAATGGCTGTTTGCTTGCCCTGCCTTGGAGAGAGGGTGATAGCATTGCTCTTAGCTTCAAAGCCTGGAAAAAATATCTTTCCAGGCATCAGTGTTTTATTCATGCATTTTCTTGAAATAGGTAGAGGAGAGCGAGAGTTTCACTGGTGTAGTTTTTCACTTAACTTTGGCAATATCCAGCATTTTAAAATGATAATGTTGTGCCTTTTTTATTATTTTCTGGTGAAAGTGCATTACCTTTTTTTTTTTTTTTGGCAGTCTGTGGTTTGAGCTGTTAGCAGGAAAAAGCAGTATATTTGTCTTTGTTCTATGTTACCAACCCTTTTCTGTTTAAAAATAACTATGATAACATTCTCTTTACTTCTAGTAAAAATAATTCCTGTTTTATATTGCCATAATTTTAAATGCAATCGTTACAGGCAACAGTACATAAAATAAAAAATTACATCAAGAAACTTGTGGCCTCCAATTCTAGTGAAGGATCTTAATGAAACTGTGAAGTATCTCACTGCTTGCAGCCACTTCCTGAAATTAAAACGCTGTTTTATTTCTCTTTAGAGCTTGAGTGTGTGGATGAAGCACTACTACAGTTCTGTGCAAACAAATTGAAATTGTTACATCTTTATGAACTAGTTAGCAAACTAAACTTCCAGAAAATACAGGAAGACACTGCTCCTGCAGATAATGTGAGTAAATTCACAATTCAGGTCTGTCAGAAATAAGAGTTTTAAACATTAAAAACATATTTTCCATGCCTTGTATGAAGTTAGTTAAGCAAGTTAACAGGTTTTTCATGTGAGCCAAGGCCTCTTATGGAGTTACAAATTTGTAGCTCCTACTTGATTTTTTTTTTTTTTATAGTTGCTATGCAGACACTTAAAAACTAATCAACCTAAAATGATTTGGCAGTCACAGAATATTGCTGCAGAAGTGTAAATAGAGGCAGTAGCTCCTGATTTCAGTCATTTGTACAGAGACTGCAAGGCATTCTTTACATCTTTTGTTCATTTTTGGGGGAGTATTTTAGGGCTAGCAGGAATCACAAACTGATATTGGCTTTTGTCTAGTTTTTTAAGTAAAGTGAGTGGTCTGTATTATAATATGGCTTGCTTTTGATATCATTTTTATAATGCTTATAAACTTAAAACATATGGAATGGTGTTGTGTGGGCTTGTTTGCTTGTTAAATAATAGCTACACAGTAATTAAGATCTAAATATGGGGAATATGTGTCTCCATTTTGAGCTGTGTGAATAACTGAATTTGTGAATATTCAATTTGACCTTTTAAAAACTAATTTTTATGTTCAAAATGTTTAATTCTTTTTTGTTTTGATTTTCACTGTTTTCTGAAAGAAAAAAAAACCTTTTTGCATTAGTCTTCTGTGATTGGAATGTGTGTGTATATATATTTTTTTTTCTTTTTGCTTTTAAGGACTTGGCTAAGCTGCTTCGACTGGACCAAAAAGATTTCCTTAGGCTTCAAACATTACTGGAGAACTACAAGCAAGAAAACGCTAAAACCATTGAAACCACTGTTCAGTTTGTTGATGAGAAAGACTGTGTACTGTCCGTGAAAACATTCTTAGAGTATCTAGAGTATGAAAAGGACACAATTAATGTGAAAAATATGGAAGATAGAGAGTATGTGGATTTAGGTAAGAACTACTGAGCTGTTGGTGAGGTTACTGTAAAGACTGGGCACATTCTTAAAAAAAAAAAAAAAAAATTAGGGATGTTTCCAAGCTGTACCATTCCGTGGTATGTGAAGTGGTAGATCCTGCTGCTACATTGAGTCATGGGACAAGTCTTTCTGCCTAGTTAACAGTAACTACCTCTGCAGACAGGTTTACTACAAAGCTCTGTTACCACTCTTCATTTACTGATCAACTGATCCACTAGTACCTGGTAATTAGATACTCTACTGAATGGCTCTGTCCTGCTCTTGTCCTCCTTCCTGGTGGCACTTCAGCAGTTGTCAATGATAGGACTGGAGCTTGGACCCCATCAGAGATGGGGCCAGGCTGGCCAGAGGCAGCATGGGGAAGAGAGCACAGGAGCAGCAGGTGAGGAAATACTTTACAAATGAGGGGTGTTTGTAGGAGATTTCTGACAGTGCTGAACTGAAATTTTGATAATGGGGAGAGATCATGAGCCTTTTGGGGATGTCTGTGTGTGTCCAGGATCAGGTTACTTTAATTAGCAAATCTGTTCCTGACTTGAGGGCCTCTTAGGAAAAAGCTGGTGGGAAGAGGCTGAGGTATATCCATTCAAAAAGCAGTCTGTTTCCAAATGGCCTCTTTCCTGGGCAAGTCTGGGTGCAAACAGGGAATTCTGTGCATGATGCTGTGTAGTTTTCACTTAATAGTTTCTTGCTTGGTTTAATCTTAAATGGCAGGCTTGGAGAGGAATTGGGACTGAAAAGTTAAGCAAAAGAGCTTGGCTTTCATTTATATGAAGGTCAAGGGTTTTTTTTGAAAGTAATTTAAGTCTGCTTAAGTAAATTTTCTTTTTTTCTACTAAGAAATTATACTTGGGTTTAAGAATTGGGATAGAAGTGTTCTTCCCACCCTCTTGGACTGGAATCGTGATTGACTTAAGAGGGTATTCAGCTCTGTGCAGGTGGCCTGAAAATAATTGAAACATAAGTGTCATACCGAGCAGTTTAGATGGTTTGTGAAGATCATGTTTTTCTAATTCCCTTCTGCTTCAGAGGGACTTTGAGGTTTTTTATAGCACTGGTAAGGTATAAATTATGCGGTCGTGGCTCTTAGAGTGCTGTACAAGATGCAACATGCTGCCACATAGTTATGCGTTACTTCGTGGATCAACTTGTCTGATACCTCCAACCTTTGTAGAGATTGAACTAAATGTGTAATCAAAGCAGTACAATAAAATTGATTCTGTTATAAGTTCATTTTTCACTTGTGTTCTATAGCAGTTGGAGCACTAATGTCCCTTATGGCAAGAGTTGCCTGCTGGTGGGAGAGCACTATTGTGTGGGAGCAATTAAATATATACTCTATTGTGTGGAGCAATTAAAACTTTTAAAATCAGTAATCTTTTCAACCACAGGTGCTCTGTTTGCTGTTACTTTCCAAAAACCAGTGTTTTTGTCCTGTTGCTGGCTAGTAGGTGGAAGGCTGAATCTGTATGGTCCCTCTCCAACGAGGATAAAGTGTCAGAGTATCTTATGTGTAACTTGTTCCTTTGGGTCATTGCGACCAGATCAGTAAGGTGAACTTTGATATAAGTATGTGAGGAGCTAGGCTATGACTTTTGAGATTACTCATAACTGACTCATATTTTGCTCTAGGCAGCTTTTTCTTCTGGAAATGTTTGCGTGGAGAGAGTTCCACTGAAGAAATGTGTCACACACTGGAGTCGGCAGGTTTTAGCCCTCAAGCCTTGTTGGTAAGATGCTTATTAAGTACTTTTAAACTTTCACATAGTATTTTAAAGGCAAAACCCTGATAGTAACATTTCCAAATATTGATCTTTGGATTAATGCTGTATTCGGACTATCTTTAATGTTATTATGCCCCCACGTTCAATTTTTTGGATACTCATGTCTCCCATCTAATATGTGTAAAAGAAACTGAAAATCAAGTAAGAAATGTCGGTAGGTATGCTAATAGGAATGTCTAAAGTATGCTTTTAGACATTTTAATGCTTTTTACTCTATTGTGCGTCTTTCCTCAATACTTTTCCAAACAGAAATAAAATTATATAGGAGTTCAGATAAACTGCATCAATAACTTGAACAATTTTAGTGGGGTAGGAATTGGTACTGAGACGCTTACAGTAAGGAACTGTAAAAAAAAAAAAAAAAGTGAAGAAGTGTAAAAGAAAAAGAACAAGGAGTAAATTTGTCAGAACCTCTCTAGTAGTTAGTGTTCAGACCATCTACCTCTAATGTTGATACTTTGATACTTTTAGCCACTACCTGACAACTGAAACACCTATTTCAGTATTATTTGGCTGTTTTAAGATTTTTAGCTGAAACACTAATAACTCTGTACCAGCTTTTTACAAAGTTAAGAGTGATGACTTAGAAATTATCTGCCTGTTCCTTTAAAAGAGTGTGGAGGGTTGTTTTTGTTCTCCTAATATGTGGGGTTTTGTGGTGTGTGGTTTTTTTTTTTTTCTTGTTTGTTTGGTTTTGCTTTT
>PTEX01000287.1:642092-742644 GCA_003342815.1 Eudromia elegans
TGGAAGATAATTGATTAGTGTTTCACTTCAGTGTTTGTCACCGGATGCCATTTGCAATATGTTTATAACTTTTTCTACTATAACAAGATTTTGTGGATAAAATAGTTAAGCTCCATGACATAATGTTTTCAAGCAAGTGTTAATTACATATTTCTTTTCTCTCCTTAGTCACTTCTCCTCAATCTTTGGCTTTCCAAGGAAAAGGATATTCTAGATAAACCAGACTCTATCAGATGCCTTCACACTATGCTGTCACTTCTGAGCAAAATGAAAGGTGAAATGTGTGTTTGGAACATTAATTCAGTCAGTCATGTCTAAATTGTTAGACATGTAGACATTTACTCTGACTAGACTGACTAAAGAAGTTTTATCTGTTGGCTGATTACTATCATTTTTTTCCCTAACAATATATCTAAAAGAGCTAAATATTGAATGTTAATACATCTTAAAAAAAGTAAATGATGAAAAAGTACAGACAAAGCACTTGTTCAAGTCCTATGTCACAGCCTGCAGTATCTCGCCACTAAGTTGACACGGCTACCTTTGGCATTAGAGAATGGGCATATCCAGCTCCCCTTTCTCACCATTTTTGCCGTAGTTCTGCCTCTTTTTCCCATGTGCTGGTCGGTGCTCAGAAATCCTTCAGGTTGGTTTAACATTGGCTGAGTAGTCCTAGTTATTCTGGCAACATTTGTTTACACGCGCACGCTGTCTGGAAATAACAGAAGATGAGTTGTTTGCGTTGTGAGGTGTCACTTTGTGACATTCCTTAGGTGCAGTAAGTGTGCAGTGGGTGTTACTGCCTAGGGATTCAGATTTATTGCATGCTTCATACGAGTGAAATTTTTGAGTCCAAGTAATTCGCATTCGCACTCTTCCATTTTGAGTTGTGATCTATAAATTGTAGGGAAAATATCTAGGAAAAAAAATAGTACAATCAGCGTAGAGTAATTAGAAATTGCTGTTTAACACAGACTGAAGTAGTGTTGCTTTCAGAGCTGGTTTCTGTGTTGCTAGTTTAACACCTACTGACGCGAGCTGCATGTCCCACTTTCCCCTTCCATGCAGTTGCCGTAGAGGAGTCGTGGGACACTCAGTCGGTTTCCCCCTGGTGGCAGCAAATGCGTTTGGCTTGCGTTCAGTCGGAGAGCAACGCGGCTGCGCTGCTCTCTGCGCACGTTGGACACGCCGTCACCGCAGAGATCATCGACAGCGTGACAGACAGAAAGGTAAGCCGTGGGGACCGCGCTCCTCCTGGCCTTACTGCCTCCGTGTCGTGTGGAGTGTTGGGTTCTTAATGGGGCAACATCCTCAACGCTCATCTGCTGTCGTTCTGACACGAGCACAGTCATGCCATCCTGCAAGCATTAAAAAGCCCTGAGTTTTAAGGGTATTGTGCAGAGGTAAGTGAATGATAGATTAGAATTGTGTACTTAATTATTTTAGGTGAACTGTATAGCGAGCTTTTTTCTTGATAGCAAGCACTTCAATGCAGGCAAAGCCTTGGCAGCTTCCAAATTTCTCTAAGAAGTTCAGTGAACTTTGGATAGCTAACTTTTACTGCATTTGCAATTCTTCTTTCTTAACAGACAGGTGATGTCTTTTAACTCTTCTTTTGCTATGTCTTACTGTAAGGCTTTTTTTTTTTTTTTTTTTTTTTTATTAGGTGCATCTTCACAAATTTGTGATTAATCCTGTGAAACTGCACACAGCATTGTAGTATAAAAGACTATTCCATACTGCAACAGTAGTAGGCCTGTGTATTTTCTCTAAATTGTCTTAAGGTATTAGATGGAATTTAGGGGGCTTACAGGTTGTGAGGAAGTGTTGTTGTTAGTATTTAGTATTAGTATTTTTTCTATATTCATCTTAACTATTGCAATTCTATATATTAAAATCTTAGTGGATGCTCAAATGAGCATGTTGGTATATCACAACATACTGTGCTTCACCCATATACCTTTGTCACATTTTCTTCTCTTTTTGGCTCTTAAAAGAATCAAGTAACAGCCCCAATTTCTTTTCCATAAAACATCTCTTTTCCCCTATTTCTCACTTTCCTCTGCCTAACCCAACACTGCTAATGGTCAGATGTCTGAAATTTGTTTTCTCAGTGCAGAACTTTAAAAATCAGACAGTGCTCTATGGGAAAGTTCTTGGGCTTCCTGTAGCCCAAGAGTCTGGCAAAACATTGCTTGCAAATATGTCAGGCATTAAAATAATATATAAACTGTGCGCTTGAGGCATAATATGTATAATTATATAAAATATATATATGTTAAATATAGAGAGAAATTGAAATAAAACTGGATTAACTCTACATGTAAGGAGTGAAAATGGTGTGTCTAATGGAGGAGTTGGAAGAATTAGGTTTTTTGAAGGGACTGTAGTCTACTCTTCAACTAAACGTGAATTAAGAAGTGAGACTAAGTTGGGTCCTTTTATTTCTTATGCTTTCATTTGAGAAATCTGTGTGTCTCGTGAGCAGTATATGATACTAATTTACCTAATTTGCAGTAGCTTTTAGGTTATATCTTTCAACTTGCACAGTTTTGCTTAAAAACTTTATACTCTAGGTGACCAGACCTAAAACTGCTTGCATGTTCTGTTAGTTTTCCCAAACAATTGTAGGTTCAGAAGCGGACTCATGGGAAGCGCTTTCTCTTGATACTGAATATTGGAAACTTTTGCTGAAGCAGTTAGAGGATTGTCTGATACTTCAAACACTGCTGCAGAGCAAAGTGAGCAAGAGGACAAGAAGAATTTCATCTCTACAGACTGAGCCTTTGGGCAGGCTTTCTGTAAAGAAATTGCTGGAAAGTGGCAAAGGTACTTTTTTGTTTTACCCTCCTGGCAAGATGATTGACTGTCTCTCTAATAGACTTCTGCATTATTCTTAGCTCACTTGGTAAAATATACTGCCCTGAAAGTTGTTCTACTAGTTACTTCTCCTTGCTTTTTTGAGCTTTATAATTGTAAAAAGTTATTACTGTAAAGGTGGCATTGTAAATGTTTAATAAGTCAATTAGAAAATCTAATCAACAGAGTGCTATAATTAATGGATCAGTTAACAATGATGAGTACCTCCTCACTTGTGCTTTTGCCTCTGAACTGTAATTCATCTGGGATACACAAACTGCATATACTTTATCTTTTAGGTGGCTTCGCTGACAATGTAGCAAAGTGGGTTTTTAAGCAAGGCTTCAGCCCCATTGTACTGAATTTGGCAAAACGCAAGGAAGATGCTGACAATACTGAGAAAGTGGTGGACACGCTTAGTAACATCTTTCTTGAGGAACCAGAGGCAGTTAAAGACTTGGAACCAATCTTAGGTAAAAAAATAACCAAACAAAAAGAAAGACTATTTTTTCCAATCTAAAATATCTTCACAAGTGTTTTGGTAAAACTGTTCTGGTTTACCAGAAATGATAGCGGAGTAAACATCTGTAATGTGACTTAAGGGTCTTGTTTCTTTTTTGTTCTTCCCCTAGAGCTGCTACAACTGGCATATGAGCAATTTCCTTGTAGTCTTGAGCTGGATGTACTCCATGCCCATTGCTGTTGGGAATATGTAGTGCAATGGAATAAGGACCCAGAGGTAAAACAGTTTCATCCTGGAGAGAGTCATGATTAAGAAATCTCACTGGAAACAGTTTCAAAGTTTTTTTTAGACTATGGTCCATACCATTTAAGTAGGGAAGAGAGATTTCCCGAACGTTTCTCTTAAAGTTTTTTTTGAAGCCCAGAACTGTTTTTTTTTTTTTTTTTAAAGTTACCTATATTGAGTTTGTTCTGCTACTTTCGTCTAGCTTCTCTTACATTAGAAAGTTATCTTAAGCTATCAGAACTTTTACAGTGATCTTAAAATTTAGGTATGTTGTGTGTGCATGTATGTTTATGACATATTAGCAGAGAGGATTACAGTGTCAAAATAGTTTTTTCACAAGTTTGGTAACAAAAAAAAAGTGATGTGTCCTTTAAGAATCAACAGCTTACATTTAAAACAAGTGTTGAATAATAAAATAACTTTTTCTTTTACTTTTCTTTATTTGTTTTACATAAGGAAGCATGTTTTCTTATTAGGTCTATAGATCACCTTAGATGTATCATTAACGCCCACGTTCAACACGGTGAGTACGAAGTGCTCATTGACGAGGCTCTCAACTGTAAAACAATTCACTGTCTTTAGAATAAATGCATGTGGTTTAGGAGGAGTGGCGACTGTCTTATGTGGAAAGACTTTGTGCTAACATTCAGACTCTTAGCTTTCCTCTTAAAATGATAATTGCCATCACAGTTATGGAAGTAAGTTGGGTAGTTAAAGCTAACATGCATGTAGCTTAATAAATAGAGAAATTGCACTGAAGATTAGAAAAAGAATTAAAATAGTGGTGAACAATCCTTACAGACAACTACATTTCATATTTTTCTTGATATTCTGTGTATTAGAGTATATGTTGTCTTTTTTGTAGGCTATTTATGCATGAAAATATATTTCAGACTACAGCAAAAGCAACAGTTTTAAACCTTTGTGCTTACCGTTAAAGTTACAGTATTCCCACAGTGTTTAACTCTGTGTGCATAGTAATTTTAATGAATTATTTCTTGCATTTCTGACTGTTTGGACTCCAAAGTAGTCAACTCTTGAGAGATCTGAAATCTAAATTGGCATTACCTTTTTGGTTCATTCAAAATCTTATTTTATTCCCTGCCATTAAAGACATTTTAGCTGCTTTTGCTCCCTGCTTTTGTTACGTGAGAGGTTTTGTTCTCTTTGCTTGGATTTGACAAGTATGTGGTTCTTCCAGGTATCGCTCTGATGATGTGGAATACGTTCGTAGTAAAAAGACTTTCCTCTGCTACTTACTTAATGGACAAGGTGAGTGCCATATCATGACAGTGGTTTCTAGGCAGGCTTTCATTAACTGCTTTATTAATGTCCACTTTAAAATATCATGTCTGGTTTTGGAATGGCCAACCATATGTAGCTGTAAGCAACAGGAGAGATTGGCTAATATAATGAGCAATGAGGATCACAAAAACACACTCATTGGTTCAGGAAAAATATTTGCAAGACTATCCTAAGTCTCCTTTTAATAATGATTTTTATTATTAAAATCCTTTTACTTTAAGGAGCGTATAAAAAATGAAGAAAAAAGTGTGTGTATATACACATTGGATTAAGTCAATTAGTGTTTTCTATATACTACTTTACTGCACTGATGGTTATTGTCGTTGAAACTTTAAGGTTTCCATAAGCTGTAGCTTTTGGGCGTCTGGGGACCCAGGTTTTGGGTGTATGAGCTCGCTCTTCTCCAAGTGCAGCATGCAGCTTTGTGAATGCTGTTGAGTATTTTTAACTCCTGCTAGCTTGGGAGTTTCTATTTATCAGTTTCTATTCTGTGCAGCTTGTTAGCTATGAGTTTTATTACTCTCATTCCTGCTGAACTTCAATTTTGCATGTAAGTAGCAGATCCTTCTACAGGAAAACAGTCCTCTTTAGGACAGGACAATGAGAGAGAGAGAGTAATACCAGTAAATGATACATCTGCTTATGCATAACAGAATTTGTGTATTGGGTTGCAGATGTAGAGAACAGCTAAGTGAGTTTTTTATTGTTGTTGCTGTTTGCTTGAAAGTCCAGATGAGCAAAACAGAGAAGTGTTGACTGTGTTATTAAAAACATAAGCGTTTGCTGCCTCACTTCCCTCTGTTCTGTGCCTCTCACCTTCTCCCTCTTTCCTTAGCTGGGAAAGAATTAGACAGTATTGTTATCTTTGTTCCTTTTGATAAATAGGCTCAGGGAAACAGGCTCAGAATTTTAGTAGGTATTTATTTTGATAAGAAAAGCTCTTCATACTTCATACCTTTATTTAGACTTAGTACAGTTATTTCTGCCTACATTAACACCTGCAGGAGAAAAGATAAGATAAAGCTTTGGTGTTGTATTTGCTATTAGCTATTTTTTTGCATACATCATCTTTCACCCCAACCAAACACTGTGTAATAACTATTAGAAGTTAACAACATGTGTTATTTATGAAAGATGTGGTTCAGAGTCCTCAGGATTTGTGTTTTGTAACAAAAGCACAACTGGTCCCTCACCAGTGCAGTGATGATACGGTTTCCAAATAGCTTGGCCCTCGTTCAGTTCCAAAAGGGACAGTGGAAAGTTGTCCTGCTCGGACTGTGAGACCGTCTGCTGCATCACCTGATGTCAAGTTTGACTAGTGCTGTTGAGTCACAACTGTGGCATCTCCTCAGCTGTTGTTTGGACTTTGCCAGGGTGTTGTAAACATGAGTTTGATTTCTCTCTGCTGTGGAAGAGGTGGCTTCCATGGATGCAGATTTTTCATTATCTCTACAATGCGGTTTTTTAACTTGCAGAAGTTGGATCTCAGCAACGCCTTAGTAACTTCATTCTAACCAGGAAATGTTTGAGATGTCTCTTTTTAAGGAATTTGGACCAGAAAGCATGAAAACTTAACTATTTCTTATCCTAGTGGTTATTCTAGAGCTCTCTTTTTTCCTTCCTCCTCTTCACTAATGTTTCTGTTTAATATCATGCTTGATACAGTCTCATATTATAGATATTAGATACACTGATATATAGATATAATTATAGTATAATATAGATAGATAGATAGGTATACTGATTTTTTTTTTTTTTAGTTGCCCCATGGTTTTGAGGACTTTGGGGCATCATTTCTAAATCTAGACATTAAGAAGGATGAACAAAACTGTACTGGCATCAGTGATGCTCATTTCTGTGTTGTATGATCTGTGTGACATCATCCTGTTTTTGAAGGAAAGCTCTGAAAGGTAATCCCTGATGTAATGGTAATGAAGTGTTGTTTTTTTGTTTTAGGAAAATGCTAAGTATTAGTTTAAAGTGAGTGCAGTATATATTCTCTGTAATTAAAATGATTTAATTGTGCTGATTATTATTATTATTTTATCAACAGGTTGGCAAAGCTCCCAAGGACAGATTATGCAGAAGGGCAAGTAATACTGTTTTTGGCTAAATGGGGAAAATAGATAAAAACCACTTACTTTCAGTACTAGTTCGATTTGTTTTTGGAAGTAGTAGTGTATTACAAAATTCAGCCAAACCCAAAACGAAGCCCTAAGAAAATGCTATGAATTTTAGAAAATAAAAGTTCATCTGACAAAAGAAATTGGAAAGGTATAGCAGTCCTAATATGAGGTAATTTTTTTTATTTTTATTTTTGTAAAGCTTAACTGATATGTTCAGAAAATAAAGCTTGCTAGATATGATTACTTGAGGAATTCAGTCTTACTTAGGGATGTTCTTGTAAATGGTTTAAGCTATTTTAAATTAAAGTCTTAAAATATCTTAGAAAAAAATGTTTCTGCTTTTTTGTTTCTAAATTTTTGTCCTTAGCCGAACATTTGTTTAGCTTTAAACACTGGTAAATAAGGTCAGCTTAAGACCATATTCTGCATAAACAAATGTCTTCTCAAATACAGAGAGTTGATAAAGGCTGCTTTCAATTCTAACTACAAAGATTTAAGTCGTTCTTTGTCGCAGGATGTAGGTATGGGTGACACTGCAATGACGTCTTTTCTTGGCTGCTGTTCAGATCTTCTACAGACATTGCTAGAGGTAAGAGTTTATATTTTTCCAGTAGAAAATAAGAAACGTAAGAATTGAAATTTATTTTTAAATCTCCGGGCTGGATTAGTCAGTACACTATTCACTTGACGCAGCTAAGCTCTCCGGGAAAGCAGGCAATGCTGTTTTTGATGATCTCTCTAGTAGTTAGTTTCCAGCTTGCGTATCGCCGCGCCGCCTGGGTGAGGAGGGTGCCTCACGTGTGGCCGCGCTGGTGTGTTGTGTCGTGTCGTGTTGTGCTGCTCGGGCAGGCCGACGTGAGGAGCGACGAAATGCCACCTCCTGCACTGGACACCGAGGACGCCTGGCTGGCGGTGGAGGGGCCCGTGTCCATCGTGGAGCTCGCCCTGGAGCAGAAGCGCATCCACTACCCGCTTGTGGAGCATCAGTCTGTGCTGTGTGCCGTCCTCTACGTCGTCATGAGGTTTTCTCTGAAGAGCGTGAAGCCCCTCTCGCTTTTTGATAGTAAGGTATGGCTTCTGAAACCGACCTGCACGCCTCTAGCAATCGCTCCTGCTGCCTATAAAATGTCAGCTTCCACCCTTAGTTCCTGCAGAGCTCTCTGAAAGTCAGCTAGACCACTGCAGGGCTGAGCTGTCACCAGGCGGACACCCAACAGTGGCCCTTGTGTCTTATGAATAAAAGATTCGTAGTGACCTTGGGATCATAGAAACCAGCTCCTGGCTGACTAGCTGTCCTGAAAGAACTGCATGGTGAGACTGCAGGATGCAGTCTGGAGGCCAGGTTTCTGGAGTAGTTTGGAGAGGAACCAGATCAGAGGAAACATAAATATTTGAATACGGATATGTTAGGAGTGTTGCTGTTGTATCCGTTACTGCTGATGCTTATTCTATAATTCAGAGCCTCTCAAGGAGAAGAAACAGCTTGTCAGGTAAATGCATATAACAAACCAGTCTATTAAAGAAAGAACGAGAACTGAGAGTGCCCAAAATACACCATATTTCCCATCAGTGTCTGACCAGGTATAAAGAAGTTTTTCTTGTCACTCTATAAAATAAAACGCTAAATAAAATTTAGAAACAAAGTGCTTTGTAGACCTATACAAACCTACACTGTTCCAGTATCTGTAACATAGTTCTGTCTAATCCCATGAGTAGGGTGCAGTCCCTTTAGGTATTGCCTGTTCTCTCAATCTGGACACAAACCCCCAAACTGTGATGATTTTTGTCTTCTGAGATAAGCTTTTTTTGTGTCTTATTCCCCGTTTCCTGATGCAGTGCAGAGCAGAGATACCTGGCACTGCAGGGGTCTCTGCTGCAGCACAGGGGGCTGAAACGAGGGCTGTGGGTGCCAGGAACAGTTGGGGCAGCCCTGACCCGTGCTGGGTACAGCCATGTAGATGGCTGGCAGAACAGGGGTCACTGTCATTCAGGTTTTGATTAGTGAGTAGTTCAAGAGACTGGTAAAAGTGAGCACTGTCAGCTGTACCTCAGCAGATAACAGCTAAAAAATCATTTCTGTACCAGCTAGTATCCATTTCTCACTAGGGGTCACGCTTGGCATGTTGGTCTGGCATGATAAGCTAGAGACAAGAAAACATATGCAAATTTATGCTGCAGCTGGTAATATATAAAATACCTAATTTGGTAGGCAGGTGTTTTTATGTGAAAGCAAATTCTTGAAATGTTATGACTGTATGAAGGAACATGTTCCTTTTGTTCTCTAGCTTTAACTTCACTGTATCCATTTTCATCTCCAAGATAAATAGAAGAGGCAATACAATTTGAATGGATGGATGCCTTGGCTCTTCAGTTTTGGAAAAAAATAGAAAAAAAACCAGTCGCTTACTTTTCCTTTTCTGCATTTTAGGGCAAAAATGCCTTTTTCAAAGACCTTACCTCAATTCAACTCTTACCGAGTGGGGATATGGATCCTAATATTTTATCCATACGACAACAGGTAGGTGCAAGTTTTCTCCTGAAAGCTCTAGAGCTTCTAAAACGTCAAATAAAACTGAAGTAACTTGCAATTTTTCCTTCCAAGTTCTTGGCGAAAGGTGTGAGTGCAGTGGTCCAAAGCCTGTGTTCATCACAGAAAGCCAAAGGAGCCTCAGAAGAGGAATCATTTCCTTTTGAAAAGGAGAAGAATTGGCCAAATTTGCTTGTGGACCTGGCTCAGCATCTTCAAATCTGTGAGGATACAGTTCGAAGGCTTTATGTCTGTGAACTGTATAATTATGGAATGGATCATCTTGGTGAAGAGGTAATAACACCTTTCAGTACAGGATTATGTTTCAGTATATTTAAGATCACTCTTTCATCTACTCTTAAGAACATCAACATATTCCGAGTATGAGCTGTTACCAACAGAATAGAGTAAAACTGAAGCCTTGGCAGAATGTACTCACATGAGATGAGCAGTGATATTTAGGAGAAAGCAGTTGGGTTTTTTTAGGGATGTTCCACATTGGCAGATTTCATAGGTGAAAGGCAAAACTGTCTGTTTAAAAAATAAATTAATGAAAAGTTCCCTATCTTTCTTGGGCATAGATAAAAAAAACATGTGCATGACCATTTGTGTCTTCTGATCACAATTTCAGGAAAGGTTTTATCAGTCCTTAGGCAGAAAATCCTTTTCTTTCTTGAGGAGAAAAGAAAACAATTTAACACATTATCCTGAAGCTTGGAATATGCTGTTGAACTTCAAAATAGATGTCTCTGCCTTTGTTTGCTCTGCTGCTGTTGTGAAGCTTTTAGTAACATGTTTTATCACAGCAGTAGATAACCCAAAAAAGTCCCCAAACCAATTTTCCTTTTAGTGTCTGAAGGTTGAATGGAGGAAAGAAAAAAAAAAAAAAAAAGCTTCATGAGGGAGTTTTGTCATGCTCCAGTCGTACCTAACTGCTTGTATTTTCCTGTTTTCAGGCCTTTCTTCAGGTGACTGACAAGGAAGTACTTGCCTCTCAGCTCCTTATACTGACTGGCCAGAGACTGGCCTTTGTGTTACTGCACATGCAGACAAAGGAGGGTATGGAGCTCCTTGCTAGGCTTCCTCCAATGCTGTGTACTTGGCTTAAAGCCATGGTAAGTCAAGCCTGATTTAGGAAGATGGCTTCTTTCCACAGAGGCTGTTCACCAGCTGAAACAAGAATCCATTTTCACATATCAAAATAAAGTCTTTTGGAGAGTGCAGCTTCACTATATGTTCTTGCTGATGCTCATGCCAAGTAAATCTGGGAGAGACTTGCTTGTCTTTACCCATAGCCTGATACTGTAATATGAAGATTGAGAGCTGAGTGTGTTGGGTGGAGAAGTGTCCTTTTGAAATTCTTTCTTCTGAGGTTGTGGTAGATTTGTTCTTGCTTTGAACAGATTATTGACAATCTCTTCTTGTGCCACTATTCAGAAATCCGTGCCTCGTGCTTATCCAAATCAGAGGTGTGATGTTTTGCTTATATTAACAAACTTGCAGAATATTGTTTAGTAGTGCGAGGAGCGGCAAAAACAGCAGTATGATTCTGCTCGAGTCAAAGCATCCGCCTAATGCTCAAGTACTAGCCTTGCTAGCATAAAAGCATAGCCGGAATGACCTGCAGATTGTCTGTGACTCCAGTGCTCTGTTTATTCTTTTATAGGACCCCCAGGACCTTCAAAATCCAGATGTGCCAATTGCAACAACAGCTAAACTGGTTAACAAAGTAATAGAGCACTTACCAGAGAACCACGGGCAGTACGGCCTTGCCTTGAATCTGACAGAGGCTGTAGAAGCAATCATCTCATCGTGACCTCGCAGGTCTGCGATTGGGTGGTGTTCTGCATGACCTGACACCGTGCGGCCAAACTTTATAGAAGAAAACTTTGTAGAACAACCAAACGAACAACCCTTCCCACCCCAGAATTTCAGAAGATAATTTTAAAAATGGAATTTATTTTGAATTCTACACTAGCACAACAATGGTTAGTTTCTAGCGTATTTGTCAGTATCTGAAACGCTTTGTTATTTATTTCTCACTTGAGCGCTTCTTGAGGTAGTCTAAATGGGATAGATTTGACAGCAGTTTTAGTCTATTTAAAAAATACATTTTGTGAAATACTGTATTTCATACTAGTGCTAACTGCTGCAGTTTCAATGTCCCATGTATGATTTAGCTTATCAAAGCAAGCTGTAGAATTACATCTGAGAACCTTCAGCAACTGGTTACCTTGTAAAACCAGTACTGCTTTTTCTGAGCTAGAACTGGTGTTGGGCTCGCATCTTTGATCTGCATTATATGTGAGAATGATGGTGGCACTAGAGGTAGGACAGAATGTGCTGGGGCCTGAGGTAAGGGGAGAACCTCCCACTCCTCTAGACTTGGTTGGTCCTCTAGATTGACTCATCTTTTAACCCACATCTCCGGGCCCCATTTCTAGGGGTATCGGGCCTCAGCCAAACCTCTATTTACATCCTTTACTGTCCTTAAGTATTAGCTTCCTCTGAGTTCCAGCGGGTCACGGAAGGTCTTGCTGTACAGTTGTCCCTCACATCTTATCACTGTAGAAGATGTAGTACGCTAAAAGTCTCTGCACATGTTAACTGGTAGTCGAAAGCTGCTTCAATAGTTGACCCAACTTTACTGAATACCTTAGCCTTAAAAAAAAAAAGCTTATATTTACAGTAACTACAGGGAATTATATAGTGAGTATCTTCACTATTGGAGTGGTATATTAAACAGACAAATATCTTGCATCAGTTAATACTGTTTATTTTCTGCTTAAAGGAATATTTCCTGGAAAAAGCCAGGAGGGAAGAAAAATACTGGTATAAACTGGGTTTTTTGTCTCTTAAGTCAGTTGAAATTATATAATTTGCTCTTCTTGCATTATATGTAAGAAACTTTCATAGAATTCTGCCTTTTTTAACATAGAATATGGTCTTACCTTTCCCAAGTGTGTGCTGCTGTCATCCAAGGGTTACATCTCCCCAATAAAGGGTTCTGGAGGGAGCTTGTTCTACAAACACTCCTCCAGCTCTTCCACATCCACAGTTGTTTGTTAAGTGCTGCTTCAGGGTAGCTGACTAAGGCTCTTAGAGTGTTGGTGCTAAATGTCTGATTTGCTTCAACAGTATGAGATTGGTTACAGCAAAGACCAATAAGAATTGGAGTAAGAATAACTTGCCATGCACTATCTACACTTTAACTAACTTCAGGATAAAAACAGCTCGAGGAGAGAAAGAGAGTAGGTTATATACCAAGGTTAGGTTAACCACCTTGCCTGACAGCACTTCAAACTTCTGCAGAAATGTGAGAGTGAATAATCATGAAAATTCAAGAAAAAAAACCCCAAACCTGTCTTAGTTATGTTACATTCCTGTATTGTGGTCAACTGTGTAAAGGATTTTACTGTAACAAGGGATTATGTCAGAGCTCACACTCTACACCAATCAAATCTGTAATGTACTGTAAGTAATATTATGTATATAGTGCTATTTTGTGTCTTACTTGCTGTGTATTTGTGTAAATCGATTAAATAAATTTGAGGTTGGATTGTATCTTGCCCTTTCTAGGGGATGATGTTGGCCTTTTTTTCTTCTTGTAAGTACTCTGAGCTCTTGTACCTATCCAAAAGTACTTCATGCCAGGAGAGAAATGTAAAAAATGGGCTTTCACTTAAATGAAAATCCACCATACAATTAACAGGGTTTGTCTTTCTAACCACAGAGCACAGGTTATTAAAACAAATCTCTTATTTTGAACAGCCTTTTTAATTAAGCTTAAAAGTGATATACACAAGTGGGTATAATACAGAAGGCTCCCCCTATTCACAATATAATTCTGCTCAATCCAGGCAATTAGCATCTGCCCCTGCAGGCAGCCCTCGGTAGCCACCCCTCCTGGCCCTGCCCCTCCTCTCCTGGCGTTAGCTGCGTCTGTGCCCAGGCTGCTCAAGCGTCATCTTCAGCCGCGGCCTTTTCCAGCGAGGACGTCCGTGCAGCGGGCGCAGGGGCTGCTGGAGGAAGCAGCCGTGTACCTCCTGCAGCGAGGGCATTTGGCTTTGGCAGTTGGGAGAACTATAACTTCATAGGCTGATTCCTCACGGATATCACCACCTGTGAAGGCAACCACCAGTGCAGAGCACGCAGGCAGAGGGGAAGGAGCCTTCCCCCTTTTGATAAAGGGAAGCGCAACTCTCCATCCCTCGATGCAGGGAACAAGGCAGGGCGGGGTGCAGCGCAGAAAACCAGACACTGCCTAGTGCCGAAGCAAGCCTGGGATAGGTCTCTTACCTTCTAAGTTGATCAGAAAGGTCCCCTTGATGATATTTGCATCTGCGGGTGTTTCTTTGGGAAATTCACTCAGCAGCGTGGTCTGGGAGGCCATCATTATTTCATTGAGCTGTGACACACTAGAAGATTCCTCAGCCTGCAGTACCTAGACGAGACCATCAACTTTCAGACCCACGGCAGATTTTGTTCCTCAGCATCTTTTATTTAAAAGTGCAGCCTGCGGCCAGCAATGGTTAAAGCAAAACCAGAATTGTGCTAGGTGGGTGCCATTCATAGCCACCGTACAATGAAACTTGTCAGGAAGATAGCACAAGTTAGTTATAAAAAAAAAGTGTATATATATGTATCTATACATTTAGGTATTTATAAATAAATATATACATGCACAAACCATACATATGGGAATGCATATGTGTTCAAATCTGACCTCACAAGTGAGCTCTACCCTCTAATATTATCTGTTCTTCAAAATTATAAATGCTAAGATTAACACCAGGCTTACTACAAATCAACAACTTTCTTTCTTTGATAACGAATCAGTGCAAATTTCAACCATAAGTAAGTCCCAACTTGATGACTCCTAGGAGGAAGCCCCTCTACCCCTACACCCTTGAATTTCAGTCCCTAAAGCTCCCCTGGGCAGAGAGCTGTTTTCAAGTTTCCAAGCACAAGCCTTTCTCTTGGAGCAGAAGAGTGTTTATATAAGTTTAGAGATGGCCTCACACTTGTGGCCACAGTTGTATCTTTTACCTCCATTAATTCAAAGAGCAGTCCAGGCTCAATGACGATGACCACTTCATATTCCAAAGCGTTCTTGCCGGAGATGGACCCAAGGAAAGAGTCTCTTATCGCACATGCACCTTCTATCGCCTCCTCCGTGCCAGGTTTCTTCCATCCTGAGCTTGCTTTAATCCAGCCGCTCCGAAATACCCCTTCCGAGTCTTGAAAGCAAAGCAAACAGCAACTGTGAATGTAGCGCCCGTCTCTTCCCGGGCTGATTAAATGAACAATAAAGAATGCTGTGCATCTCTACTTGCGTTCTCTTTAACTGTGCAATTAGCCAGGATCACAAGCCTTTAGTCCTACCCAGGCCTTACCCTTTTTGTACGGGAGGTACTGGAAAACCTCTTCTGCCAAGTGAGGGAGAATGGGCGCAAAGGAGCGCACGACGACGTCCAGCGCCTCCGCGAGCACGGTCTGACAGGAGCGCCGCTTGGCGTCCTTCTCGGCTTCGCAGTAGAGCCTGCGAGGCAGAGGGGGAAGGAAGCTCTACGGCATCCCCGCGGTATTCCCGCGCATTGCCTCGGCACCTCCAGGCTGCCTGCGCCACCTTTCATGTAGAGTGGAAAGGCTGCGTTAGGCATTTACAAGGAAAGCTTTTCCTGGTTGCCCTCCCTCGGAAGGAGAGTGGGGTGAGGGCACAGGAGTATTTACACAAGCAGCCACCTTTTGTTCCTGGAAAGGAGCTGTTGTGCCATGCGTGTTCATTGGTTTCACTCGTACAGAAGGGAATCTCTGCTCAGGAAGGTGAGCCTGCTGTCTCGTTACTGTAGTTCATTTATTAAACTCAATATTCCCCCTCTCTCACTCCCATTTATTTTCAGTCTGGAAGCCAAAGATCACGCAACTCCATCCCCTAAGCAAGCAGACTGCATCCCCCCTGTTCAAGAAGTCAAGTCTAAGGATTCTTTGTTTTTGGGACCCATATGACTTCAGATCACCCAGGTCAGTGCTGCAGCCCTTCTCCTGCCCCTGGCTCACAGACATACACTCCTGTAGGCAGAAAACCAGATTCCAGAATCTACTTTTACCACTTCATTTAGCTCTAAGCGTGTACAATGCTCGTCCATCTTTCGAAAGGATTCAGCACCCCTAGTGGAGAGAAAAAACTAGCACATCAATGACAGAAACAACTGCTCTGATAGCCGAGAGCAGCCAAGCTTTCACCCAAGCACTTCAGCTCCCTGACGCACCATGCAGAGCTGTTAAATGCTCTCGGAGGTGCCTGTATTTGCTCGGCACCTGCAACACTTCAAAATGATTAACTAGACATTTTTCCCCCCGCCATTTCCACGATAGCTTAAAGGCAGCAGAAAGTACCTTACCTGTCTTTGATTATGCTGAAATAAAAGTTAGACAAATTTCTGGAACAGAAAGCTTGCAGTAATCGCACGACCTTGCTGTAATCATACTGTTTGTAGGCTTCGGTAACCTGCCATGGGGAGCAGAGAGAGGTAAGTACCCACCTGACCACACTGCACCCACAATGAATACTCCTCACAGTTACACAAACTGTGCTGAGCAACAGGAAGTCTAGGGTAAGCTTTCCTTTAATAGCCCATGGAGGAGAAAGTGTTAATTCAGTTAATCAGAACGAGAAAGTCCTGTCAAGTACGGCGGCGTAGAGGAGAGGGGACATCACAGAAACTCTATCCATTCAGCAGAATGGTTCTGGGTCATAAAGAGTGCTTGTTTCAGTCGAATATAAGAGATTTCCAAAGCTCTAACACATTTTGATTCTTTAGCTCCTACTTCAGATATTCTACAAAATTTCTAATTAGTGGCCTGTTTGGGGAAAGGGACACAGGAGAGGCAGAAAGGGCAGGTTCATGTCAAAAACAAGCTGAGATTATTAGAAAGCAAAGACTTCCTCCAAAGGGCTGAAAATCTTGGCAGTCATAATTGGCCTGTTTGATACATACTCTTTCCTCTGATAGCTCTAACGCAAGTCACATACCTATACCAGAGGGAACTCTTAGCATTCAGTACTCAGAGGAAGGGTGTGTTTTTCTTCTTTTTTTTTTTTTAAATTAAAGTTATTAAGCCCCTGGTGCCTTTAAAAAACTTTAATATTCTGTAGCTTCAAGTCATATTTTTCTTATGAAAGGTGTAAATGAAAACATTTCTTTACTTATTGCAGCACAGAAAAAAAAATCTTACTCTGTTAGAACTGCTGGAATGGCCCACATGTCAAATTTGCTTCTTTACAATAATACACAGAATTAAAGCTCTCTGCTTGGGGCATATATCCAGTGAAAACGAAAACAATTTACCTTGCTGCCATAATCTTGCAATAAGTGTAGCATATATTGATCTATTATGTACATCTCTGAAGCAGGAACGGCATCAGTTTCTGGGTTGAAGCCATCTATGTTTCCCAGTATAAAGCGTAGTGTATTCCGAAGCTAGGAATAAACCAGATGAGTTAAATGGAATATTTTGCACTTCAGATTAAGCACGAGATGTCCTACATGAATTAACTAAGTGTGGTGGTTTTTTAAATTGATTGCTTGAATAACTACAAAATACTATGTATAATGTTAGCCACAAAAACCTATAGAAGAACAAAAAATAGACTGGCCACTATCTAAGCGTGCCACAGGATATCTTTTGCATAGTTCATATTCCTGTTTGATCCACATGTTAAACCAGTCTGTAAACAAGTCTGGACAACAAACATGGAAAATCAGTTTTGGAAGAGAGGCTTTGGAGTTTGGAAAAGCTCTTAAGAGTTTAGAGAGAATCGCCTGACAACAACTTCCACGCAGCCAACACAAAGCCAAATACGAACAGGTCCTGTAATGAGAACGAAGAGCCTTAGCGCACGTGGCTCTCACCTTGTTGATGTCGTCTCTGGCAGCATTAAGGACGACGGGTCCAATGAGCACCTCCGTGAAGACGTTCGACTCTGCCACCCACCAGCGGAGAACGTCGGCCCCGTACGGAGGGTCCCTGGTGTGATCCTGGGCAGGATGGCACGAGAAGAGCTGAGCGGCCGGAGCCCGGAGAACAACGCCATTGCAGGCCAGGCGCTGCCGGCGTTTGCAACCGCGGCCCCAAAGGCGTTATGGCCGGAGGCCTTCACCCCTCCTGGAGCAAGCTTTGCTGCAGAGCCCATGGTTGCAACACACCCCGCAGCTCTCTGCGTGCGGGCAACGCTAGAACGCAGGCAGATTAAGCTAAACTCTCCTAACAGTCTCGAATCCTTCTCATACTCAACATTACTGCTAATAGCTAAACACATTCTGTGCTTGAATGGGGGTTAACGGGGTAATTCTTTCCCTGCCCCAGTCCCTGCATCAGCAGTGTTCCCAAATAAAAAGTACTTTTCTGCATCTTCTACATAATTTCATTTCTTCTCTCTTGGCACAGAGCAAAGTCTACTACAGCTCAAGTAACACAACTCCGAGTTGCTAATCCAGCCAAACAGAACTGCTGGTCATGCCCAAGTTGTTAGAAAACTTCTAAACTTCTGCTACGAGGCAGCAATAGAGAGAAACACACGCTGAAAGACGGGGGCAATGGAAAATTGGAACCAACAATTCAGGCCCTCAGCATTTCCACTTACTTCACCTCCATTGATCACCACATCCGGGTCAACCACATTGCCAATAGATTTGGACATCTTTTCCCCTTTTTCACCAAGGGTAAATCCATGAACCACCAGAGTCCTGGAGAAAAAAATTCAGTGAAAACAAGACTAAGCAAGGCAAGGCAAGGCACATAAATAAAAAGCCCTACCTCTACAGATACCTTTCTAATAGGATATTCACACACCAAAACATGTGGACATCCACTACTTTAGTAAGCCTGGGGCTTCACCTGTGCAGCTCAACCAACCACATGCTGCACAACCATCTCAGCACCACATATATCTTTAATACAATTCACTCATTTCATTTTTTTATGTGAGCAATACAATATTTACAGATATGTAAGGCATGTATATTTCAGAAAAATTAAAAGATTAAAGCATTATTATTTTTTAAATAAAAAAGTGATTTTTTTTTTAACTTGAGCACTTACTTATACGGTGCTTTTTTCCTTGTTGCCACGCTAGTCAGCAGAGAGGACTGAAACCATCCTCCCAGCTGGTCTTTCCCTTCAAGGTAAACGTCTGCTCTTTGCTCGGCATCTTTAAAGACAGAAAGTTTGGGCTTATATTTTTAATATCAACCTATGTGAGATGGTCAAGTGATTAACACACACCCACAACCACAGGGAAAAAAAAAAAAAAAATCAATCACAAGAGTAGATGAGCTGCTAGATGAGAGATGTATGGTTTTTTTTCCAATATGATACAGACGATCTACCAGTAACACAAAATTTAAATCATTAAAACCCAAGATTTACTGAACTTAGCTTAACTTTCGGCTTCTGAAGTCAAGATAAGCTTTGTCTGGGGCAAGGCAAGCTTAAAGGAATGGCACTAAGCAAACAGTGAAGAAAACAGAAGCCGGGGCACTTCGAGCGCTTCCCACGAGGTTCTAAAAGTGCTTTCCAAACACTCTAAACCAGAGCGAGGCCTTCAGGACAAGATCACACGCTTGGGAACTGCTGAGGAGGGAAGGCAACGAGCCGAGACGTCACCAGCTGGGACTCGCTCCAGACACGACGGGCTGACTGGGCTCCGTAAGGCCCCGGGTATTTTCAGGTAAGACCAGGAAGGACCAAGAGGGCAGCTCTGACCCGAGCTCACCTGAAACGGCGGCAATCCCTGCGCAGCAAGGCGCGGGGCTTGTTGACTCAACAGTCCCTCCTAGCCCTACAAAGCGCCACGCGGGCCAGCCCCAGCCCCAGCGGGAGAGCAGAGCAGAGCAGGGCAGAACGTGCCAGTCACGGCAGCCATAAAGGCCCCGAGACGAGAGCGGGGGGCAGCGGGGGGAGCAACTCCACGTTGTTCCTGCAGGTTGGCAGGGTCATTTTCCAGGCACGCAGGTAAATCTTCTCTGCCCGGTTTTGTCTAATAGCGCCTTTCCTGCTCTTCCTAGGACCCCTGGGACAACGCTGCTTTCTGCTGCTGACACACTCCATTTATTTGCTTAACTTAATGGAAGTTTCGATATTTAGATCCATCCTGCCATAAAATGAAGTTCAACATTACAAAGGTCAAGGCCAAGCGGTTACTGCTGGCCCAGGGGGAAGAAAAAAGAAAGCGAGTGGATGTCATGGGTTTTTAGCACACTTGTTTATTCCCTTAGGAAAATCTGAGAAAAAGCTTGATTTTTTTTTTTTAAAGCAGAGTAAAAATGGTTCAGTCTTTGGATCAGACCGCAAAAAGATTTGTGAGAAGAACATAAAAGAACCTGTAAGAATACTTGTGGAGAGGAATAAAATAACATGGAAAACACGTAAAATAAAAACAGTTGCAGCTCGTTCTTTACAGTTACAGCCAGGTTACTGAACACACTTTTTTCTTAAGGCGACCTGTTCAGGTTTGGGGCACCTTCTAGCGACTAGAAAAAACAAAGCAAAAACCTTAAAATAAGACGACTAAATCTGGACAAATGAAGAATTTGAACAAAGAACTGAGGACAAAGAGCAAATCAAATAGGTGTCTTCTGGCAGGAACTAGTCTGCCTGACAGGCAGTCATGACTGTCTAGTCACAGTCTAGTACATGATTTTTAGGGGAGACTAAACCCTTTATCTCTGTAAGATACAGCACAGTCATTGCATCTACAAAAACTGCTTTTTAAGTTTATTAGTACCTCTCCTGCCTGGGTTTTATTGAAATTGCAATAATTATATATAAGCTAATCACAACACTGTGCATACTACTTCACAAGCAGAAGAGTATGTTCAACAACCCACAAGAGACTTCTCAGTTCTTTATTTTACATTGAGCTATAGTACATAGGTCATTAAAGAGTATTACAATTTATGATCCTTGTGGTTTGGATTTCAAGATTCTCTATCTTTGATCTTACAGACTTTGACTTTTAGATTAAACGTACTGCATTTTAATGCCCGGAATGAATCAGCTAAGATAAATTTAAGTCTCTCAGTCAGCACAAAAGTTTAAGCACATAGATAGGCAAGCTGTAAAATAATTACATCCATACAGTTAAATATTATCCAATAAGATAGGGAAAGAATTATGATGCTCAAAACTACCATCACTGTAGCAGACCCATGGGTAATGGGCTGCTTGATTTTTTTTTTAAACCAACAGCAGATCACATCTTAGTTCTGTGCATTTTTACTTAACATTTTCAAAATTATTAACTTGATGTTTCTAATGTATGTGATGCAGAAAAGCAGATTTTATAAAGCAGTTTTAAGATGAAATATTTTTTAAATGGATTCTCCAAAGACACCTCCTGAAATGAGCCTGTCAAAGGGGAACAAAGTTATTAGAGATAAGCAGTCTTGAGGATGTCCCTATTTAAATATTTATAACTGATATTTTCATTAAATATAGAAACACACTGACAAAAATGAACAGACCCAGAATTCACCACAGCAATTCACTCAACTTTGGCCTTTATGAACTTCTGCTTCTGTTTGTCTGCCCTTAATCCACACCACCCTCCTGTCTTTATTATGAAATATTTAATTACACGGTTGTTGAAAATATACTGCATCACTTTTAGGTATGAAGAAGGGCTATGCACTCAAGGCAACCTGCCTATGACAACTTGTTTGCAGCAGAATATAGGGAAAAAAATGAATATAGGAAGACACCGTCTGCAAGGAGCATGGGTTGATAGTTAAAGCAAGTGAATAAGGAACCAGAGCATAGCCCTGCTGCATCATGGAAAGCCCACGTGGCAATCTGCAAGTCACTTAAATCCAAATTTTCACAACATTTCTTTTGTTTTATGTGTGTCTGACCTGAGGCTCTGGATTTCCAGTTCTGTTAAAAACTTATTGTAGACAGAGCTGAACACAAACTGAACTGAACCTCAAGGGAAAAAAAAAACAACAAAAAACAAAAAACCCCGAGTCCTAAGAATCACAAAATTCTCTATTCAAAATTATCAGATGCTTTATAACAAAATTTTACCTTTGCTACACATTCATTTTGCAGGTAACAGGTTAACACTACCTCACAGTGGTGTTGCGAAAATTAATTTATACTATATGAAGTGTTCATATGTTACACATTTTAGGCCTTTATAAAAGTGGGGAAAGCTTCTTATATATAAAAAAAAAAAAAAAAAAAAAAAAGGCATTTGCAGTCAGAAACTGGATTAGACAGCACAGCAAGTGCCTAGCACTGACTTCACTTTTCAGTGAATACAGAGCATGAGTGAAATATCACCATAAATATTTAAGTAGCATGTTGCAATAAGGTGATGTGGGTTTGCTCTCTGCTGCAAGTAGTTTAACATTTATTTTGCACACAATCTTGGTTTTGTGGCTCTAGTAACTAAATCATCCATCTTAATTTGCAAGTAGCACCTTCTTGTCACAATGCTCACATATATTGGCATGCTAACTTCAAGTCTTGGTCATCTGCTGTTTATCCACAATCAATATCTTTGACACCTCTAGACTGGTAAAAAAGGAAGGAAATGCTAATTTAATGCAAGCCATATAGCCTGTAGCCATATTTCACACATATGATATGCATGGCCATTAGCTAAAGTGATGAGTTTAAGAACTACTGCATCTCATTTAATCATTGTTTTGCTCCAGCATATCTAGTTCAAGTCAAGTCCATGTTGCCTAGGATGGATGTCACACAGCTGTTAAAGAAAACTGCTTATTTTTGCAAGACTGGAAACGGTAGGAAAATCAGTAACAGTGTTTTTTCCTGACGGCTACTGATAGAACGACTGTTGACTTATTATTTCCAATAACTTCAGTTCACAGTGGACTGCAACAATTATGTGCATTAGTCTCTCATTTGCAGCAATACGTTAAATCCTCTAGCAGTTCTGAAATCACCTCACGTGTTACCATCCTTTATAAGATCTACTACCCAACACGACTCTATAATCATCCAAGGGTAAAGCAGTACCCTCTGTTACCACCACCACCTACAAATTTAAGAGCCAGCACTTTACAGGTAGCACATCAACTCCCATAGGGCAAGATGTTTCCAGGAGTTTAAGCCACAGGGAGTTCGTCTTTCTGTTGTGACATTCCCTAAGCAATTTTGGATTTTTCCATTAGCCTCCTCCTACAGGAGCATTTTGGAAAGCAAGCTCATCACTCAGTACATTAATAAATGCTGTCAATTATTATTGCTCATGTAGAAAGAAGCTCTGCATCAAGTTGTAAATGGTGGTGTATACCTTGAAACTGCAAGATGAAGCTATTCATTCAACAGATCTTGCAAAAGGCATTTTTCAAGAATGGTAAACTTGAACCAGCCATTTCATCTGAGTCGGACTCTGTACTTCCACTCCTGGCAGCAAACGGGAGCCTCGATTACCTCGAGCCAAAGGCAAGGCAACTTTAGCCTGGTTTCTGCAGATAAAGTGGCTTTTGAGATCACACAGCCTGTCAGTTGTGTCCCTCCCTAACTCTTGAACCTGTTGGGCCAATCCATTCACATCTGAGAGCAAGATAAGAAGTCTTAAACACACCAAATCCCAGGAATTTCCTGAAAGCAGGTGACTGGCCAGGGAGGAGGGGGCACTTTAAGAGTTCAGCAAGACAGGAATTTTTACTGTGAAAGACCCAACATGCAAGAGACATCACAGAAACCATAGGCGAGCCTAAGGCAAATTAACAGGGAGTCAAGGGTATTGATTCTGCTACTACTAATTAAATATGTTCTCCTTCTTCCTATATAGGACTAGAAGTAGTTTTCACAGAAGATGCTGAGATGTTAAGCCCTTAAAGAACACAAGTGCATATTTGTGCATGCAGGATACCCTTACTACTTAGCTTTCAAAAACCAAACCAAACCAGAAACATTTTCAAGGAGGATGAACTTTAGCGTATGTAAAGGTCCTTTAGAACCTGTTTGCTGATGGTACTATTGCCCGACCATGTTGCTAGGAAATAAAACCTCTGCTACTAACGTGTTTTATAATTCAACAAGATTGTTATCAGACAATTGTGTGCCAAAGGTTTAAAGTCCAAAAGACTTCATGCACCGGACAGGACTCCTCCTTTAGAAAGGTCTCCTGACTTTGGATCACGCTCCAAGCAAACAGTATATGTCTATATACATATCCACACACATACATGTGTATAAGGGTATATATAGACATGTGTGTATGTGTATGACTACAAATTTGTAATGATTTTTCTATCATAATGCCCATGTTTTGCAGCACAGTTTGTGGTCGATGCTATAAATAACACACAGCAAGCATGAACATTTTAAATCACCACAAACTGCTTTACTTATTGAAAGAAATCAGAAGTGCAAAAGTACTAATGTACAAATATTCTGTTAAAAATGATTAAACTTTTTCATATTCAGCAGCCAATCTCAATTTTGTCCTGTGTTAAATAGTATGCCCTGGCACAAACTGAAATGCGTTAACTGAAAATCATCTAAAGCACCAGGTAACATTCAAAGACCTTGGCTTTTTGTAAAAATTCTATAGGAAAAAAACAAGTTGTGATTAGGAGACAAAAGGCATACGACATGGTCAGTAAGGCCAGTGCATTAGAAAAATCTCAACTTTAATTATACTGGGAATGAGTTTGCCAACATTAAATCTTATTCCCTACAAGCATAAGCTGAAATGACCACCAGTTTGCTGCTCAGTTTTTTTCTGATACCAACAGCATTATACAAAATAGTTACATTAGTTCCCCAAGTGTTATAGAACAATTGTCAACATATTAATTCCATACCTTCCAAAACATGGGCCCAGGAAGTTCCGCTATCAAACCAGATGTCCAGGACATCCTGTCCCTTTACATAATCTGAAGTATCGTGACCACCAGCCTATTGGAAAAACAATTATTAAATAATGCAAACAGAATTCTCCATATCATTAATGCTATTCAAAGCTATAAATAAGGCAGATTTGATTTCTGGACTAGTTTTGTATAAGTTCTGCCAGCCACGTTGCAAGCAAACACAAAATAATTTAAATAATTATTCACAACAGCTTTCAAGATTATTAGTGACAAAAAAAGTCTAAAAATGTCAGTGCTAGATTCACACTATGGTTTGTTTGTAAGTTAAGAACCTAACTATTAATGGAACAATGGAAGGTAAGAAGAAAAAAAAATAATCTTGTTCTAATGACTAAAAGAAGGAAAAAAAAAAAAAAGACTTAAAGACATATTTGAGTGCATAACTTCCTTCAGGAGGAAGCTGGCATCCTCCTTGTCTAACAGGAGGAAAATAGAGACCTTATGTCCTGATTTAAGGGCGCAAATCTGATTGTAAGTGTGTTGTCATACTCAGCTTTAGCTATCTCATAAATGTAGGAGACACTGGAGGAGCGTTCCAAGGATATGTGAAGGTTTTACAACTATGTCCCATCACTGAACCACCTCATTCTCTATTTAGGGTCAAAAAATTACCTTTGCTACAGCCTCTTTTGATAGTAGCTGTTCAATAGGAAGAGTCCACCATGCATCTGTCCCTTGCTGCTCCACTATTTTAATGATATTTGTGATGCTTTCACTGGTTTAGAAGGAAAAACGGATTGTATGAATTGGTAAATTAGCACATATTTCTTCAAGCACCAAGTGAGAACCAAGTGGGGAAGCATACTGATAAAGAGATCAACCTATTTATACTCGGGATTTTTCAGCTTTCCAACTGGACAGCTTTCTGCTTTTGCCTTGCAAGATGCGAGCCGTAGGGCTGTGTAAAAGCCTGGGTATATATAGACCTATACTGGGGCTAGCTTTGCTGCTAATCATCAACAGCTTGGACACTCAAAAGAGATACGAGCAGCTCGAAGCCTTCCAAAACCCACTGTACTTGTTATTTCTTGGCCTTGGAATGAAACAAAGCAACTATTTTCCCCCCACAGTACTGGCTCTTTTTGATAACAGGCTTCTCTTTTCCACTTTGAGACCTTGAAAATTCATGTGGAAATAGAGCTAGCAAATACCAGCATTTCAAACGTACACACCTCGTATGACATTTGCAGCTGCCTGGATTCCTCTTTTAGCAATACATTTTTTAAATAAAGACAGGTATATATCATTCCCAACAATGGAGGAAACTACAGTTCTTGTAACCAGAAGAGATGTTATCAACCATTCAGTGTACACTCTGAGGGCAAAGTACCAGTCAATATACTATAGAACCAGCAAGGACAAAGATTCTGAAACAAATAGACATTATGAAGAAAAAAAATCCTGTTCTAAACTAAGCATTTTTTTCCAGATATAAACAGGTAGCAGAGCAGAAAGGCATGCAGTTCTCTATACTGTTTATGACAAATTCAACTGTGGTCCACAATAGGCAGAGCCAGAGGGAATTGATTTTTAATATAATTTAATATCATTTTTTTAAACAAAAAGAAAAAGCAAAACTCGCTTCATCTCGCTGACTCACAGAACATTCACTAAATGTTCAGTGTGTTCTTACAGAAAACGCTCAAGTATGAAAACTTAGATTCTTCAAGAAGATATAAAACAAATTACAGTAACACAACATGACAGAAGAATGTACCAGGATAATGCCATTTTGCTGATGACTGCAAGGATAAAAATGCAGTGTCAGACCAATGATTTTTTATTAACCAGTCACAATCTTTTCAAAGTAAATCCTTTTAGATCATCCCAGTACATTTTCTTGAGAGAAAACACATTACCACTACTCAGTACCACTCAGTGAACCAGAGCTAACTGGCATTGCCTGCCTTCCTTCAGGCAATCAGAACCTGCCTTCCTTCAGGCAATCAGAAAGAAAAATCAGAAGCTTCTCAGGAAAAAAAATCAGATAAGCCAAGACCAAAACTATTTTGATCATCTCAGGCCAGACTAAACTATTCCACCATTCTGACTCTTCTCTGCAGCATGAGGACCTTCTACTGAAGGTTTGGAGGTAAATCCAGCTTTTTCAATGATGACCCCAGTTGTAAGACCTAAGAACATTGTGGAAAAAGCAATACACAACATTACACTCCACTCCTTGCTGCAAGAAGTCTCCACCTTTGACTCTTTCAATGAAGCTGTGAGAAATTCTTTCCCAGTCTGTACATATTCAAAGTATTGAACAGGCATTTAACAAAACCACTGTTTTTACTGATTCTTAAAATAGAGAAAGCCTCATCAATATTCACTCAATATTGACACTGCAATTGTCAATTTCTCCTAGAGTTTTGCACAAAATACACCTTTGGGTGCTCTAGGCTCACACCAACCATGTCTAAGCTGCTCTAAATGTAGCCCCCCTCTTCCTTTAGGCTCAAAGCAACCAAACAAACAAGCAGTGCAAGGGAAGACCAACCACTACTAGCACCAGAAGATTTACCATAAAGATCAGCACATTTCTGTGCCGTGTCTGCCCTGCTGAACTTTATGCAGAGGTTGAGTCAGATGAGTTAGACTGGTCGCTCTTGATAATAACTTAACAACCCCTAAGGAATTACCATGACATATACCATGTTTGTTGGCAAGGATGTTTTAAAGTTATGATTGCTATTATTTCTATTTGGTAATCGTTTCACTTTACCCAAGCAAAGTGAACTGTATGACAGCCCTCTTTAAAATACTGATCTCTAACCAAAGTTTTTGTGTGTTTTTTAAATTATGTATATGGACGCATGCATAGAAATGCATACATAAGCTTTTAAGATTCAGCATTTCATTTAAATTAAATTACTGATTGATTCTTTTTTCATGAGTAAGAAGCAACATTTTCTTCCAATCGCATGAGTCATCACACAAGCATGGGAGAAACCACCAGGATGGGAGAAAGGCAGCTCTACAGCAGAGCAAACCATCGGCCTTGCAGCCAGGACGCACGGATCCCTTTCCATCCCTGTAAGGGGGAGGGACGAGAAGGAAACAGAGCTTGTTCTCAGGCCTCCTAGGGAAACCTTGTAAATATCCTGCCTCCCTTCACAGCAAGCGCAGCCAACAGCACGCAGCGACTGGGTGCCACGGTGGGTGAGCCGCGGCCGCGGAACGCGCCGCGTGGACTGCCCCTCCACCAGGCCAGGAAGGCGTATTTCTGGGACACGAACGCCAGCGAACAAATGCAATTACGCTATCGGAGAAGGTTCTCAGTCAGAAGGAACCCAAATTTAAAAAGTCAGGACTGTCATCTTCTTATTGATCAATATTCCCATTATTTGATCAGTTTCAAATCAAGGAATAAAGCACATTTTAACAGTTCATTTCTTTTTCCTTCGTGACATTTAGCTTCCCTACTCGAAGTAAGTGTTCTGAATAATTAACGGTCACCCAATCCAGTATTTTAAAGAGGAGATATTTAAGTTAACCAGAGATAATGGTCTCGAACACTTTTTTCCTCCTACAGTTTCAGAACAAATGCTGCTTCTTTAGCATAATGTTACCATCAAAGACAGAAAAAGATTATATTTAAAGTGTCTGTGTTGTAAGAAGGATTTTTTTTAAAAAACACAATAACATTTATGGAAAGTGCAAGGGAAAACCACCTTTCTCAAATAAATACTCATCACTTTATAATCTGTGGGCTCCAATGTGAGCGGGATAATTCCCAGAGTGAGCAATAAACACCATTGTAAAACTTTGCCCTGTATTCATACACCATATCTAGAAGAACTTGCAGTACGTGTCACTTGCTACGTTTTAACGCTGGAACCTCTACGGCATTTCACGCTACCACGACACCAGCCAATCACTCTGAAGTCCAATATTGATTACGTCGAACACTTATTTAATGTGTTAACAGAAATTAGGCAGCATTAAGATACAGCCAGGAGGAGAAGGAAACGGTTCCTCATGTTCTCTCAACTTCTTTTCAACCAACTGGAAAAAGGACAAGTTACCTTCCTTTGCAACAACATTGATGTCGAGAGTAAGTATTTAGGCTATGGTAAGTTTCTATTGCTTTTAAATCAATGAATCACATTTTACTATTTTATAAAGCAAATTAGATGCAATGTAGATCTGCTTCAAAACTGAACGTTTCTTCATTTTGACAAATTTGAGTTAATTGTTAATGCAAGTCACCGAAGCGAAGAAGACATTAGACCAACCTTTGCAATAACAGTTATTATTGATATTGTGAAATTGAACATTTAAGAAGTAATTTCATGAGGTTGTATTAATGAATGCATTTAACTTCAGAATTAAATTTGTAGTACTAGGTGCGAGTTAGCAACAGAAATAGAGATCTGCTTTTATTTTTGATCTCTCTTGCAGAATTTCCTAAAATTAGATTCCTCTTGTAAGAAATCTATCAACTTCAAAAGTCGATAGACAAAACACCTAAGTCAAATGATTATTTGCTCATGCATTCTTTTTAATCTTTTTTCCTATTTCTTCATTAAAGAAATCACACACAATCTTATCTCTATATTCTATATAGTTGTCTATTATCTATTATTGTAATTTACACTGGAAAACTGCAGTAATGGAGAACTGCCGCTCTCCTTTCTCTACGCCATTTTTTTTTTAAATAGTATCTGATACTAATTTTTAATACCTGCTTGCATGATATAAGATATATGAGGTACAACCTCCATAATGGATCTGGTCTTCAGCAGAATATTCTTACAACCTTAGAAAGCAGTTTTGCACAACCCAACATCTTTTAGGGCTACATGGTGCCACAGCAGCAAGCAGGAACTCTTATGAAGATCTGGTAGTAAACTTATTGCATCCAAGATTACAATTTAGCTCTTGTTTTTGAAGTTAGAAAGACAGGATTTTTAATGTCTGGCAACTGCTCTGTTGGAGACAAGCAGTAACATTGCAAAAGAGAAAATTTCAGTACGCTTTTTTAAATGGCAAAGTGAAGAGAAACTGTCTGATTTACAGAGGGAAACTGCTTAAAAAAATCTTTTACAGGTGATTAACAGACGGGATCACTTGAGACCAACGATCAGTGCTCTCATATGTAACAGCAACTCCATGTGGACTACACTAACTTCCAGTGGAGATGCTGTTACTTTTGATAGTCACTTGGAAACGCCGGAGCCGCTGCTGCTAGAAGCAAATCTAGAAGCATTCAAGCCAAGAAAACAGCTTTTGTTGGAAATGCAAGTTCCCTCTTGCTGTTTTTAATGTTTTTGAATTAGTCACATGAACTAGGGCTTTCCGATACTCGTTTCGTACATCCTCATCCCACTGTGCTAACATTTTCAAAATAACAAAGCAAGTGGAATAAAACATACAAGTTTACTTGTTTATTTCAGGAAGAACTGGTGTCCAGGAAAATGACCTATGAATTGACAGACTGCTTTCTAAACTTGCCTGTCATTTCTATAGGCCAATATTCTGTACACTTCCCCTACACCTGTTGCAGGAGTTTGGTACAGCTAAGGAGTGCTTAACCCCTTTATTTTAAGGTTTCATCTTTGCTGTAAGACAATTTGAACTACGGACTAAGGACAGTAAGTGGGCATCACAAGCTGTCAGTCAAGTTAAATAAAGCTATTTTTCCAGCATATCACGTATACGTGGTTTTTTGTTTTTCCACCTGGATCAATTCTAATCCAACATGCCACACTGTCCCTTTGTCCCCTTGCCTACATGCATTACTGGTAGGCCAGTATCTAAATACACAAAGGTAGGGCGCTTACTCTACTGCAGAGTTTATCACCTGATTGCTTTACATCGTATAACTCCAGCAGTAATTACAGACACAGAAGGGTTTAAAAAGACATCCTATTTAATGCAAGCTTTTGAGGTAACTTAAATACAACCTAGAAGAATTCCTGTATATCCTCTCAAGTATTTTCTGCACCAGCTGGATCTGCTGTAGTAGGTCAATTCTACATCCTGAAGGAGCTATTTGACTGCCAATTGCTAAATTACATTTCAGTGCATCCTTGTTTTGTTGTTACACCCCAACATAATTTTAAACCAATACACAATTGAAGGATACTGCTCAGAAAATCTGCAATGAATATTCCCTTCAAATTGCAATTCATGAAGTGAATATATATACTCAACTTTTTCCAATTTTTGCAGACAAAACAGTTCTACAGCCCACAGAGCTCCCATCCACATTTTCTGGTGTGCATCAGCATTATTTGAGTACTAAAAATGACAGTAACTGTTGCCTCTCAGTGAGGCAAAGCACGTACCTGTGCACCTACATGCAGTCATGCTAGATGAAGTCATGGGGTAACTTTGTCCCACGTCCCCTCCCTGCTCCCCACCCTTCAAGCCTCACCACCTTTCATGCTCATTTACTCAGTCTGGTCTCTGCAAAACAAGCTGGACTCTTTGCAGTGTGTTTGCCTTCAAAAGTAAAATCACCCTAATGAACTTGCACAAGTACCACTGAGGTTAAAACTTGTAAAATGGAGTTACACAAGTTATCTTCAGACAGAAAACAATTAAGGAAGTAGACAAAGAAGGCAGAACTCCACAACACCCTTTTTCCCCAGCTACTGGAAAACCTTGCTCCCTACAGTGGTAAAAGAAGTCTCCTTTTACTCCTTAAAGCAAATAAATAATTTATATTAATTTGTCATATTTGGTTGAGGTTACATATATAAAATAATACAGTTCGGGATTTCTTCTGCATTTCATGGTACACAGTCACTGCAAAATGACATTTTAGGAATTCCTAACGACCTGACTTCACCACAGTATGACAGAGTAAAGTTGTAAGGCAAAACTTTGGGCATATCTATTCACATAGCTAAAAGCCATTCACTCATTTTAATTTTTTTTAACAAAAATCAAAACAAAACAACAAAAAACATCCTGTAACTTTGCTTTGAACCAAAGCCCAAGTTATTTTTTTTCTGCAACTGTTCTTCTGCTTCAGATTTTTCATTGTTGTCTACTCAATTTCAAAACTCATTTTAACAATTGTCTGCTTTGTTCCTCTGATAATGTTACGACCATGTTTACAATCTCTAACTATAACTTGCGTTTTCCCTCTTCTTTAAGCCATAAAAGCCTGTGACTACTGCCAGCTCACTGAACTTGAATAAGGGGGAAGAAACTGTCAACCACAACTGTCAATCTCGAGAGACTCATTAGGTAACATAAGTACATAGGTAAGCTGCCGCCAATTATTCACATAAAAGTTATTTTCAACAATGAGCTTTTCATTAATTTAACTTGTACCTAAGATACCTCTTTATATAACTAATCATAAGCAAGAGCATGTTTAGTTACGAGTTTTATGACATATTGCAAAACTGCAGAGCAACAGTAAGTGCTCTTGTCCTTTCATTTTCTAGTGGGTATAAAGCTAGACAATTACCTGTTTATCAGGCACTCTCCTGTGTCCTTCTGATAGAAAACAGGGATCGGAACCCCCCAACTTCTTTGCCGCGATATGCACCAGAACGTCCTTCTGTCCAGCATTTCTAGCATTCTGTTTACTGCAGATGTGGGAATAACCTTCACTTTTTTTAGCGCTTCCTACAAAGTAAACAGGGAATTGTTGGACAAGAATCAGCATTCAGGTAAATGGTATCGGGGAAAAAGGTACAGGCCTGCACTCACATAATGTGTTTTGGGGCAGACGAAACATTTCTTTCATTTACCTCACTGCACACTGCTCTTCAGTAATACTCTTAATACCTCCATAGAGACTGTATGTCTATAGCATGACATAGCAACCTTTTTTGCCAACTCTGACACTGCAGCAAACACACACAAAGGTGAGGTAGAAATGGACTCTGTATCTCCACTCAGTGTTTAACTGTTTATTGTGCCTTGTGCTGTTGTTGACTTCAAAACTGCATCTTGAGACATATTTCCTGAATTCCACAGTGGGGGCTACCACTTTCACTCCCAATCATGCTGAATAACTGATGTGTTTTCACCGCACTAGATGAAACATGGAATAAACACCTCATGCCCTAACTAAAAGGAAATCACTATCACCTCAACACAGCCTAACGTGTTGGTCTGAATTTTCTTCATGGAAGCATGTAATTTCAAGCAGCACTGCATTTTTTTTTTTCTAAAACACTAGAAATACAGATGTGGTTATTATTCAAGCAGAAAAAATGGGGGAGGAAACACATATGTATAGCCATGTATGGCTATCATCGTTAGGGTCACCCTTTGCATATGTGATAAAAATATTTTATTTCAGGGAAGCTGGAAGAGAATGCTTTAAATTTTCTTAGAGGAAAGAAATCCAGTAGCTGTAAGAAATTTATGCATCTCCTGTAAGTGCAATAATCATACATTTATGATGAATTATAACAATAATGAGGGAAAATAAACTGACAACATTTATCACTTCCACAGTTCACTAACACTGTCACATAGCTAGATGTCATATAGGCAGCATTTGTAAACAGTAGAGAAGACAATTACCTTGACATAGACATAATAAAACTGTTTTACTGATTCCAATGGCACCATCAGCCTTTAAGGTGCCCACAAAACAAAAGTGATTTACCTGGGCTGTAGCCTTTATGCTTGCAGTGTTTACAAACCACTGTTTGCTGGCACGAATAATCATTGGTTTTTTAGTCCTCCAGTCATATGGGTAACTATGTACATATTTCTCCTCTTTTAATAAACTTCTTGCTGCTTGAAGCATCTGAATGACTAAGAAAAAAAAACAAGGCAAGATAAAAATCAGACTCGAACACACTGTTACTGCTAGCCTCAGTTCTTCTCTTTCCATGACCAGCATTGTAAGAAGCGATTCCTGTATCTCAACCATATTCAAAATGTGTTCAGTTTTATAACAATCTCAAAATATATCTGAAGAAATGTACCTAATAAAGTTAAAACTGACTAAATACCAAGTACTCACCAGCTTCATTTCCCTCTTCAAGCACGTTCTTTTTTTGCAGTTCTGGACCTGCAGCTTCTGTAAAAAATCCACCCTCATTAACAAGGCAAACCTGAAAATTAACATATTAATTGTGTTAATATAATACTATGTGGTAATTAATCACCTTTTTGATATTCAAGAGTGAGTTAAGTACTCTCTAAATAACACTTTTTCCTGATGAAAAATAGAGTATGCTATATTTAAATACACTTTAGATTTAGCAAAATGCAACACAGTAATTTTCAAACAGACCAGTGAGTTTGACCTATCAGAAGAAATGAGCAACACTAAGTTTGAAAATACACCATAGCTGTGTTACCGCAGGTCACTAGTTAGGATTTTAACTGATTTTCAAACTAACAGTAAAACAAACAAAAGGAATCAATAGAAATATGGGCACACTTAGGTTCTGGAAGATCAAGAGTTACCTCTTTAAATAGACAAAAAACGCCTTGCATTTCCATTTCCAAACACACACTGATGATGCATAACTAGATGTATATATGCATACCCACACACATACATGAATTTATATATATTTATGTAAGTAAACATTATTCTTATAAGTGCATATATTAACACACACAACGTTCTTTTAAAATCATAGACATCCAAGATAACACATCTTTTTATGCAAGATTTCCCCAAGCTTTATCGGTCTATAAGACAGAGCTTTATAATGGGTTCTGAGTATAGACAGAAGAGTTATTAACTGTGTTATTCTAAAAAAAAAAAAAAAAAAAAATCTGTTCTACCACTACAGTGGCAACTTTGATTAACTGGAAGCACAGGACTCTCTTTATCTTGTTATTTGGGAATATGTACTCTTGGAAGTTTAGTTCTGCAGGCTATTAGGGATACTCAATTATCTACATGCTTCAAGCTTCACTCACAAATTACAAGTAACTTTAGTGGCATGTGATCAAATAGTTGCAAGAAAATAGAAGTTAAAGATGAAGAAAATAAAAGTACCATGGGTAGCTGATGGTGGGAAGCTACATTGTAGTCTTCCATACCATGAGCTGGGGCTGTATGAACTAATCCTGTTCCTTTTGTCATTGTCACGTGATTTGCAGGTAACAAAGGAGAGACTTTGCCAGGAATTGTGGGATGAGCACAAGAACCATCTGCTAAATCGGCCCCTGGAAATAAAAAAGAAAAAGATAATCCAAGGAGAAAATAGAAAAACAAATCATGCTCTCAGCTTCTCTTATCAGAGAACAGAAATGCAAATCAACAGTAGCATAGAGAGGATACTATTCAGATATAATTTTATCTTCTGTGTGGGTTCTCATTCAAATGCTTGCAAATTCTTTGCATTGTTACTGCTGCACATGTTCTGGGAGCTGACGGTGGTAGATTTTCTCCTACGCTACACAGTAGTAGCCTACTGTGGGTGGTATTGTTCCATGCAGTGATACACAGCATGTAGCCACTCCTCAGGGTCCAGTATCTCAGTGCTCCAGAAACTGATCACGGATTAAGGCAAAGGAATAAAATTCTAACTCAAAACAGTGAATCAGAAATGGGCTTATTAACATTACTGTGCTGTAGGTGAGGATGCAAACTTATTGCGTTAGCTGTAAATGTGAGCTCATGAACACCTAGGACAGCTCAAAAGTCTTCACAGTTATAGTGAATGCTTAAGACACTACATAATTATCAAAATCTTGAAGAGTAACAAACAACAACAGTGGCTGATGTTGCTGCCAATTCTGCTACATTAGGTGGTTTCATCAATTTAGGAAGACTTTAGTAGCCAGACAGACAACAAACAAACTTAGAATTAATCACTTCTTCAATTGGCAAAGACATCAGCAAGACAAACAAACTGCACTCAGTGTAATTATAATTTTTATACTAAAAAACCTCCAATTTCATGTTCAAATATTGGAAACCTGAAATCAGATTTTAAAATGTACTTTGAAATCTATACTTGAAAAATACAGCTACAATACATTATGTGACAAAATCTAACAGAAATCTGACATGAAAATTTACCTTTACATGTTGATACAACCTCAAACTGTGTGTCCAAAGCTGCAGCTGAAGATTCAACTCTATCTGCAGCCAAAATGAAGTATTCACCAGTAGTTGTGCATTTCACAATAGAATATCTACAATGCAAATAAATATTTATTATACTACTTACGATAAACTGAAAAGCTAAAAGCAGCTGAAACCTCCAAACTCTAGAAGAGAACAACATAGAGCTTTTTTTAGCCCGAATATCCAATTTGCTTTTAAATCTCCAAAGAATTTCCAGAAAGCACTACATCAGGAAGAATAAATAAATTTAGATGGGCTAAAAATCAAAGCAAAATCTAATATATTATTAGAGATATACAACAAAGCTGACACTAATGTCACTTAATAAAATACACAGAAGGTTCCTTAAATAAAATGGCAGTCTAAAATGTCTTAATTTAACTTTTCTGTTGAATCAGAAGAAGATCAGTGAACTGAATTCAAGGCACATACGCTGAATCCGGCATGTAGCAAATTGCTTCGTTGCCTGGCACAGTCCAAGGTTGCGTGGTCCAGACTAACACACTCACAGGGGATAATCCATCTACAGATAAAAGTTAGAAGTATTTTAGTTATAAAAATGATAACAGAAAACAAATCTAGCTATCTAGCTGTCTAACGAACTAAATGTAAGTCATACCTAATATAGACGCCAGCTTAGGTGGTGGATTTAGCAGGGGAAATTTCATATACACAGAACGACTGACGTGCTGCTCATTGTATTCAAGTTCTGCTTCAGCCAAGGCTGTACTGGGTAGATATCAAACACAGGTTAACATACGTGAATGTAAAAAGCCATTGATCTTTGTCAAGCTTGCAAAGACAAAACAGTATGCTGATTCTTACTTTGCTGATGGAGACCAAAACACGGGTTTATAGTCCTGATAAATTAAACCCTAAAGCAGAAGAGGAAAGAGAGTTAATAGAATCATAACTCCTAACACGTTGAAACATGCCTCAGCAAAAGTTCTACGTACCTTATCATACATTTTGTAGAAGACTTTCAGTTGGTTTGCTTCATATTTTCCATCAAATGTACGATAGCAGTTAGCCCAATCTGCCATTATGCCCCAACGAATGAATGCAGATTTCTGTTTCTCAATTGCTCTTTCTGCAAATTCTCTGGCTGGAAAATTAAGAATAAGGTTTAACCTACCATGATTAATATCATTAACATATTTTAAATGATTTTTTTTTTTAGAAGATCTGGGGTTGAATACAGTGAAACTGCATACTAATAAATTACTAAGGCTCCAAAATATATTTCACAGAAGTAGTTACATAAAATAACTGGCAAGAGCAGAAAGAGCCAGGAGAGAGACTTTTCTAACACAAGGACATACAGCACATGTGCCTCTAGAACACACACCTTTTCAGTAGGAAGAAATCAAGTATTCCCAGCAGCTATGAAGATAATTTCTCAAAATGCAAACTATCTAAACAAAATCAAGGCTAGCGAGTTTCACTGATGTTGTTTCAGGCTAAAGCAGTTTAAGTTGTCCATTCCGAATAGCTCACAGACAAATGCTAGTATCATTCAGCACACTGGGTATTTGAAATAATTTTCAAAACAATGTCCATCTAACACAGAATTACATTCTCTGAAAACCTACAGTTTTTGTGGTGTAATTAGAAACAGTTCATTTCCAATCATGATACTCAAGTTAGCCTGAAGACAGCAAATGGCATGATTTTTATATGCTTCTTTTTAGTTTATAATTAAGTTCAATGGCTCTGCCTTTTGGTGTTCAAAGACACCAAAACCAGGTTGATATAATAAATACTACTTTCATGCTGCCACACAGTTGAGAGAAAGTTCAAATCTCCTATCCTTTTGTTTCTTAAATCCATGATCAACACTATGCAAGCTCATTACAACAACAATTTAAGCATGTGTTCAATTATCCCATTTGATAAGATTATGTTGTGCTCCATCTGCTTTGCAGAGTACCAGTAATGTGGTCCTAGAAAGTGTCACCGACACCTTACAGAAACAGACACAAAAAGTAAAAAAGCTATTTATAAATCATAACATTCAAAATATGATGACTAGGACAAACAAATACCTTAGCCAACTTTACAGATCTAGGTTTACCTTTCTGTCTGATTTCCATCGGTGAAAGATTTGCAGTTCCTTTGACTTCTGATAATGCTTTCAGCTCAATTGGCAAACCATGACAGTCCCACCCTGGCACATAATGCACCTTATAGCCTCTCATCATGTGGAAACGATTAGTGATGTCCTTCAAAATCTGGTAAGACACAAGGGTCAGTTAACCACTGCAGCTCCCTGACGCAGAATAGCTATATATTGTTTAAGAGCTTTCTGTGAAGCGAAACTTAACAGAAAGCATAACAAATTCCACCCTGGCCTTGAAGTAACTCAAAGACACCAAAACTAGGGCTTGAAGTAATCAAATCCTACCTGTGCTCACTGTTAAACACAGAAGTCACTAATGAGCTTAATACACATTGATGTGTCTTGGGAAAGTGCTCATCTACAAAAGCTTTGCTTTTCAGAAGCCCACGCTTCTATGTTAGTTCCTATCAGTAGGAGTGGATGGCCTTCTTATTCTTTCCCACTCTGTAGGATAAATAATAGCATTGTTCTCAAGGCCGAGTCCAAATATATCCATATGAAACAGCTTTATTTTAAAGATAAAAACCTGTACAGCAACACTTCATCATTGTTTTTGCATTGATGATAGATAAAAATAAACAACAAAAGTGCAATATAACAAACGGCTGAAACATGCACAGGACAAACAAGCACCAAGTCACCATTCAATTAGATATTATGGTACCATTTATGTATAAAATATACACACGGGTGTGTTGTGATTTCTGTGCACTCACAAACTGCACAGTTATACTTCTTAGGGGTGATTTACCCACTAGATTTTCTAAGAGTTTTCTTCCTTCATAGAAGCATCATGTCCAGCCTCATAACTGAACAGTCAGCCCAGAGACACCACATTCTGCCCTATCATTTCCTTTCACCTGGAGAATGAAAATCAAGCGCGCTACCTCTCAAAATGCTCGGGCCCCTAAGAGTGCCACCAATTTAAGTGGGAATGGAAAACACCCAGCACGTTGCAGAACGAGTCCACTACGCTGTTAAAGCAGCAACAGACAAATGAACGAGCACTCACTTTATTCAGCGCGTGGCCCACGTGGGGGTCTCCGTTGGCATAAGGCGGCCCGTCGTGAAGGCAGAACTCCTGCTTCGCTTTCCTTTGCCTTTGCCAGGAATACAGCTCTGCAAAGCCACATTTCTGCACAGGCAAGAGGAAAAAAGAAAAAAAAAAGTCAACCCGGCTTTTTGCACAAACTCAGCTTCTGGCTAGAGAGTAAACAGTAACCAATAAATATATAATTATAATAAGAAGAAAACACAATAACAACAATCGCGGGCCCCGCCCCCTCCCAGCACGGGCTCTGCTCTCTCCACACACCACCACCCCCCCGCAACGCGCTTTGCCCACCCGCGCCCCGCGTCCCCATCGCGACCTGCTGCGTCTCGAGCTCGGTCTGCGGCTGCAGCCGCCCCGGGAGCTGCGCGGGGAAGCTGCTGCGCGGCAGCAGCACCGAGTGCCGGTAACGCGGCTCCTCGCCGCTCTCCTCCGCCTGCTCCTGCCGGCTGCTGCTGGGCTCCGAGGCGGCCGATCGGGCCCGTGCGGCGCCGCCGGGGGCCGCGCGCGGGAGCCGGAGCCGCAGGCGGAGCGGCGGCGCCCGCAAGGCCCACGCCATCCTCGGCGAGACGCGGCGGCGCGGCCCGCTTCCGCCTTCGCTACGGAGCGCGGCGAGGCGGCGCGGACGGCGCGCGCGAGGGGACGCGCTTCGCCACAACGCGTTTCCCTCGGCGAGCAGGAAGGAGCGGGGCCGTTTCCGCGTTTGCCAAGCGGTTCCGCGGGCAGCGCGGTTAAGGTAACGTCGCGCTCCGGTCCCGAGCCCCTCTGCCTGGGGGAAGGAGGGTTTTCTCCACAACACGGGTGAAATTAAAGACAGTGGAGTAAGGAGAAGCCCTTTAAGGCTGCATGTTACTTAAGGTTAGCCGTGGATAGGACTGAGCTGCAGGCGTCGTTCAGCGCCGGGAACGCCGGTTGTAAGGGCGCTCGGCACAGGCGTCCCAATTGTTTTTAAAAGCACTACAAATACTGGTGCTGGGGACCCTGGGCTGCGGTGTCCCTGCCCCAGGGACTTGCCGGAGCCGTGGGAAGGGGGAGAAGGGCCGCTCGTCCTGCCAGGGCTGCCTGGTGGCACACGAGGGGTGACTTAGACCGTAACGACTTCATATTGCTCACAAGAGAAGGGAACTTTTATGTCCTTAGTGACCGAAAACGGAGCAGTCTTGTTTAATATGATGTCTTTGCTAATCCCTGTTGAAAACTGCAAAGGCCAGGCAACTGTTAGTGGGTAAATGCTGTTATTTCCTTAAGTTAAGCAATACGCAGGGCGGGCAGTTCATCCTTTAGAGAATGTGAGCCAAAGAGACGTGTGTTGTAAAGAGACGAGGAGCTCTCGTCACACATCCAGTAACTCGGAGGGGAAGTTACTCCATGGCGCTGGTGGTTCAGAGCAAGGTGTGGGTGACGGCCCGTTTCGTCTTTCATCGTGTGAAATTATGTCTGAAAATGAGCGCGCTGGGTGATGTTGGCACCAGCAGGTACCCCATGCCTGTTTCGGTGAGCTGATAGCAGCCCTTCTGTAACTGATACACGGATCTCAAATGAGTTCTGCAATTCTCGTTATATATTTAATTTGAAGGATAAGTTGGTTGTGGGGTTTTTTTTGTTTTTATTTTTTTTATGTGCTCCCATACTGTAGGTTATTTTAAGAGCTGCTTTTTGCCACATATAGTATTTTCAAAATTCCCCTTGTAACCATTGCTGTCTATCCAGGATTGACTGCATGTGCTTTGAGCATGGGCCTTGGTTGTTTTACATGTCTCCAGAGCACTTTGCTCCCTTCCACGAACCATAAAAATTATTAACGTTATCATTTAGCATCCATGCTGTTGAATGCACTTGTACAATCAACCTCCTCTTTCGGCTTCAGTGCTCCTCTGACTTCCAGAGGTGCTTGTGCAATGTTTCCAAGAATATTAAAAAAGGTGGTTAAATCACCTAAATTCAGGATTTTGATACCTGCAGCATTACTGTTCAAGCTTACTTTAAGCAATCATTAACTGGGTGTCACCTTAACACCATCTACAGTAGCTGGACTTAATCACCTCGTTATATGATATTTCCTATATTGAGTAGATTTCTTGAGCAATAAAGCAGTGGTTTGTATATAATGATAGACTGCTGCTTGTGCAATACTTGCTGCAATTGCTGAAATACCAGGTGACTGTGAGGGAACATATCATCTTTGATACGCTGATTAATGATTTCTTTCTTTCTTTTTTCCTAGCTGTGTGCTCAAGTAATGCCTTTGCAGTATATCATATATACAAGTGCAGTCCAAAAGTAGGCACTCTTCATAGATTGGAGAAAAAAAAAAAGGACGGGAAAACAATTAGTTCTGTACTTCAGAAAATATAGAGGAGTTGTGAGAATTCTTTCCTGAGGTAAAGGGAAGGAGGGAGCAATGCAAATTTATCAGTGCTTTGCAAGAAGGATAGTTATGCTTTTATTTGAGAATTAAAGGTAAAGCAAACTACACCAAAATGTCCCAGGGATCAGATATAGAACAAAATACAATTGGAAAAAATACAGGATATATAGTATTGAGTACAGCAGGGGAATGTAATTAGGTTTTTATCAACAAATCAAGAGAAGTTTAAAGAAGTATAGAAAAGGTGGCAAAATGGAGAAGGGACTTTCACATACAAGTGTAATGTTTGCAGTATCTGCAGATTATCAGCCTATTTCGTTCATTTAAAAAACAAAGTGAAGCTGTTCTTGTCATGCTTTCTTCTAGCTTTGTATTTGAATCTGAATAGAAAACAACTCTGTAGATTGAATTCTGAAAAAAAAAGTACATGCACAATCCACTATGTATTTTTTCTTAACTTTTATGATGATGATCTTTCCTGCTGCTGCTGTTTTTCTTTAATGCCAGTTTTAATTTAGTGATGAAAAGCAGGTTAACTACCAGAGCATGAATATGTGAAACCCCTGTTTGAAATAGCCTCCTATCTTTGTTTTATTACTTAGTTTTTATATATATATATAAATCACAGCTCATCTTATTACTGCTGATGTGCAATAATTCACTATACTCTTTCTATTCAGCTCAAATAACATACATATGTTTGAAATGTTATTTATGTAAAATATTTTCCTCCTTGCCCTTTTTAAAGTCAAGAAAGGCTTACTTGTTTGCTTTTTGTCTGCTTTCAGCAATCAGGATGGCTTCTTCTCCAACTCTACTCATGCGAGTGGTGGCCTCTGCGTATTCTGTTGCAGAAAAAGCTGCAAGAATTGTTAGAAATGTAATGTCTACAGGAGATCTGGGGATAGTGGAAAAGGTATTTGTTTTATTCTGTTCTCCTTTCATTTATTAATGTTGAGTTAGATACAGGTCAAGGAGATATTCTTGAAGACCAGACTGTTCTTATGCAAATGGGAAAGGAAAAAACGATCAAATCAAGGTGCTCAGCCTTGCCACTTTGATGCCAGAAATACTCCTTATTAAAGGATACACAGGCATGATAGAAGTAATATATTTTGGCCCATATTTCTAAAGTGCCAAATATTCAAACACTTAAAGGAATACAGTGTAATTTTGTCTTGATTCCCTTCATAAAACACAGATTTTGGATAGAATGTCAGAATTCGTAATAATACATATTTTCAGTGAATTTCCATACCTGTATTCTGGTATCTGTAGTGTATCATTTAGTACTGTGTGCCTTAATCATTTTGGATTAAGACTTAATTGTGTTTTGCTTCTTAAATATAGAACCTTGGATTTTATTGCAAATTTTTTTTTCAGCTTTAATCTGGAATTTCCTATTTATTTCTAAATATGAAATAGAAATGAACTTGCAACCATCTGCATTAAATTGTAATTTACTATAAGTTAGTACGCTGCTCTGATGACTCAAGTTCTTGGTTTTGATTACAATGCTAGTGAAATAAACTTGGAAGGTTAATCTAAATTTTATAGGTATGTCACAGTTTTATGGACTGCCTAGTTATCTATAGTGTTTTCAGTATTTATTTTTAAGTAGTTATTGGTATTTACATTTTTCAAATAGTTAGTACTTTAGTGACCTGGATTGGGAACTGATCGAAGGACAGAACCCCAAGAGTTGTGATTAGTGGCACTGTTTTTATTTATTTATTTTTTTCTAAGCAAATTCAATTAGTCATGTGGGAAACAGAATTTGAAAGACTTTCAAGGTAATGATCTGTGTTTTCAAAAGCATAGCAGGATTCTCAGAAGTATTTAAAGAGACCAGACTCTCATGCTTAACCTGCTTTTAGGTTAGGAAAATCATGTAAGGTAACTCTATTAGTATTCCTTAAAGTACTTTTGTCTACAGACCCAAAGGAAAGACTGTAGTTATCTTGATTAACCAGTTAATTTTAAATGCATAAAGAAGTTTTCTTCAGAAACTTAAAAGTACATCTTTAGAAAGACTTTTAGCCATTATTTCAAGTAATCTTGAGATGACAAATCCATGGTTTCCTCTAGAGTATTTTTTCTGGCAGAATGTTTAGGAGGTACAGTGTAGCATAATTTCTCTGCTTAATTTCTGACATTTCTAAAGCCTTCTCTGCTAGAGCAAGGAACAGTTTCCATTCTTTTTATTAAGCTAGAGTAATTGGACTTTTAAATCCCTCACTCAAATACCTCTTGGTCTCAAATATCTTTGGGGTTTTTCACATTGCAGTTTTTATGTCTGTGCCCTGGGAACATGAAAATAGATATTTCCATGCCAATTTCAAAATCTGTTTCAAAATTCCTATCCTTCCTTTGACAGAGTGGAGCCAATGACTTACAGACCAAAGCTGATCGACTGGTACAAATGAGCATTTGTGCTTCGCTGGCACGGAAGTTCCCCAAAGTGACAATCATAGGAGAAGAGGTAAGGACCTAATTTATATTATACTAACAATGTAACTTGCTATACAGTATGCACTGACAGGTTTTACGAAACCATCTCTCTCTTTTTAAGTTTATTTCCATCCAAATCATCTTTTCATTGCATTAGCTTTGTCGAGTGAGCTGCCAGCAAATCCACAACTCTCCAGCAAGTTGAGGTGAAACTCATCACCTTTTTCTAATGATTTGGAGTATCTTTTTATTAGGAACTTCCTCCCCATAATGTAGCTGAGGAATTGATTGAAGATGGCCACTGTGAAGAAATATTGAAGAAACCTTGTCCGCCTCAATACACAGGAATTAAAGAGGAAGAGGTGATGTTACATGTCTTCATATTTTTATTCTCACCTGTCAATATTACTTACTGATTTTAATTAAAAGTATTAAGGAAAAAAAGAAGTTACTTTGTTGTTGACAGTTTCTCTTTTTTGCCTTTAAAACTAAAATGTAGTCATGAGAATCACAGCCCAAAACCTGGAAATGCTGTGTGCATTCCTGTGTGCCCTTAAGGAAAAGGGAAATCTGCTTCCTTTGTGATTCAAATGTGTCTGTAAGGAACCAATTTTGGACTTAATTAAACATGGAAATGGCATTCTTTTCTTGAAGCCTTTATCTCTGCTATTTACTGACAAGTTCTACTCAATTTGTGCATTTTTATTTGATGTAAAATATGAACACAGGCTTCAGTATTGTATATCATAATATTTAAAAAAATAGAATGTCTTTTTTTGTATCATCATTATTCACAAGTGTTTAAAAAAACCTCTTTGGCATGTTAATTTATATGATTTGCATTATTTCATGCGGTTCCTTCTTGTAGCTTGTAATATGGGTTGATCCTCTGGATGGGACCAAAGAGTACACTGAAGGTAGGTTTCTCTTTTAATTCTGTTCATTAAACAAGTGGCAAGTATATGTAGATGGTTTTGTAAATGATATAAGTTAAATACAGTAGTTTTGATAAGGCTGATGTTGCTTGTGTACTTTAAGTTCTATGAATTTTATTTTTTTTAAGACTTTGTTCAGTTACCACCTGAATATTCTCAAAGGACTGCTGAGTCCACCAGTTTTATTGTTTCAGGGAACAGAAGGCCTTCAGCATCTCCTGCAGGAGAAAATATTTGCTGTCTTTGATTGTAAGCAGGATGCCTTTAAAAGCTTTTAGTAAAATAAATTTAATATTTTGTATATACTTTTATTGGGGAATTAAATCTTCTCTTTTCATGCGAATGTGCAAAGATTGACATCCCCATCTCAAATTACCTAAATGTTGTAGCTGTATTTGTGGCCCTTTAAAAGGGAACAAAAATTTTGCCTAAAATAGTAATTCTTTGGTCATGGAAAGAAATCATTAGGCAAGGCCTAATTTGTGTCCATAGACAAATCATCATGCCAAAAACTTGCTTCAGTATCTTGTAGCATCTTGCATCACAGTGTGTTTTTTGTCTTGTTTCTTTTTTTTGAGCTTTCGTCAGAGGAAGAGTGATTGTATAATTTCCTTGAGTTACTTGTTTTTGAGTACTACTAGTGAGTTCAGGTCCCAATTTAGTAGAATGTCATCCGTATATTACCATTTAGTTGTATCTTTGAGTTTAATTTTTGTTATGCATTCATTCCGATGTAGTTTGAATTCTCATAATATGAACTACTGGAGGCATTTTTGATTTTTTGGAAGAGCCTAACAATAATTTTTGCAGAGCAAAATGACTAAAAGAAAGCATATCAAGCAATGCGTTACACCTGTTAAATCTGAAAATTCTGATTAGTAATTGCATTTCAAGACCTCCTATATACTCCTTCCCCCCCCCCCCTTTTTTTTAAACTATCTTTAGTTTCTCATTTTTGAGCATCGTTAATTTTGTGTTGTTTCTGTACAGGTCTCCTTGACCATGTAACAGTGCTTATTGGAATTGCTTATGGAGGCAAAGCAATAGCAGGAGTTATCAACCAGCCATATTACAACTATGAGGTATTAAACGCACTGATCTGCTTGAGACCATTAGGTGATTTGAAACTGTTGCTTCTAAGACATTTCTAGTTAGAACACTTCCAGCTGAAAAGCAGTATGTTTTGGATCTTGTAATGTAAGGATAGTTATTATATATACAATTTTGAAAAACGATTTCCAGAAACTGAGCGTCAAGGACCTACTAGCAGTCCTAGTGAGTCCGCAGGCCTGTGTAGTAGTACAATGTGTGTAAAACAGTGTCACGTTGTGAAACACTTGTAGGCAAGTGCATTTGTACTGTAGGATGAAGTAATGTTAAGATTATTATCAGCTAATGCTACATGTTTTTTGTGGCATATATGATGAAACATACAGCAATGGCAGTGAAGGTATTTTCAGTTAAAAATTGTGCCTGAAGTAAAGAAATGTGCTAAGGTTAATTTGGCACAATCGTTGGAGGTAGGAAGTGATGCATCACTACAGTTTCACTGATAAAAAGTAGTAAATGATCTACTGAAGGTTTTACAAGTCATTTCAGAGGGAAAGAGCCGAAGTGTCTTGGTTTTTCACTCTGCACTTTAGAATGCTTCTTTTTTAAGTGACATTGCTTAAATGTATACCTCAATATTAATATAATACTCCCTAAGATGCAAAGATGTCTCCTGCTATTCCTTTACATTCATACTTTAAACTAAATGCTGGCCACTGCCTGTTTCCCTCCTACATAGGCAGGAGCTGATGCTGTACTGGGTAGGACGATCTGGGGAGTACTGGGCATAGGTGCCTTTGGATTTGAGCTCACAGAAGCACCTGCTGGGAAACACATAGTTGTTACCACCCGTTCTCACAGCAGTACCCTGGTAAATGACTGCATTGCTGCCTTGAACCCAGACACTGTCATCAGAGTTGGAGGAGCTGGAAACAAGGTATGAAAACTCCAAATCTTCTTCTGGTTGGAGGCAGTATCTTGGGAAAAAAAAGAGTGAAGAATTTTGAGATAAATGTTTACCTGCATGAATGGTCAGGGGACTTCTTCCTCTGGTACAGATTCTCTTACTAGCACTCATTCTGCTCTAAGGTAGTCGGAATTTCATACATGTATTTAAGAATGGCCATTCCAGTCATAGCCATGGTCTGTTTCTCTAGTACACTCTCTCTGGGTGGGAGAGAAGGAAAATATTATTAAAAGCCCAGAATGACTAAGTGAGAGTTGAATTTAATCACCGTTATTAGACTTCTTCTGCTGTTCAGGTTAATAGATCTTTTGCTCTAGCAGCAGATATTAAAGCATAGAAATAGAACCAGCCCACAGTGGTATTCTTTTGCAGACCTTCTCAGTATCCAGGGATAACTCTTTTGCTACAGAATGTGGAGCTTAGTTTTATCATGCTTCTGAATGTAGGCAAAACAGAGCCTCCAACCCCACCTTTTTTTTCCTCCCAGCATATCTAAGGGCCATATTCACTGCAATACAACATGGAGATAGTTTCCACTTTAATTTACTTAATACTTCAAGAAGCAAAATCTTATCTTTGAAATTAAGAGTAGATTCTCATCCTATACACTGCATTTATAACAATCTAAGATAGATGACAGTTTTTTAAATCTTAGTAAGACTTTATTTTCAATAATCCAGAGGGGATGCTCCTCTGGATGCATCCAGATGATGCTCCTTTTCTGACAATACACGTATAGAGTAAACTGATCTAATCACTGCTTCTGCTATTTTTTCCCCACTTCTGAATGCCTATGCCCTTTGCAGTGATAAGTACTCTCTATTCACAACAGATCATCCAGCTTATAGAAGGCAAGGCATCTGCTTATGTATTTGCCAGTCCTGGGTGCAAGAAATGGGATACTTGTGCACCTGAAGCTATTCTACATGCTGTGGGAGGTAAATTATATGTATGTTTTGTTTCTCTATGATAAATGAAACTGTAGAAATTTAAACTTATTAATATCTTCTGTGAAAGGTAAGATTTTCTTAAGTGTCTTTGGAAGGGAAATTAGACTTTTATTAATCATGATATGCCAGGGGCCTTGAGTCCTTTGAGATCAGCAGTAACTCCAGAGGGGCAGAAAATTAGGCCCTGGAAAGCATTATATAATCTATTTTGCCCTGGAGTAATATCATCAATAACTGTCAAATAATAATAATAATAAAAAAAAAAAATTGAAAATTTTAGAGCACATCGATATTTTCACACTAATGACTTCTGGTTTTTTGTTTACTATTTTACATTAAAATCATATTGTCTTATTAACTGGATATAGAAGCTCATTATTAATAAACATACTACTGTGTAACAACATGTGGGCACTGTACTCCTCAAAGCACAAAACAGGTCAAACTATGCAGTCACTGCTCAGATGTATGAACTCCAAAATGAAGTCATTTCTATAATTGAATAAAATGAGTAGTTTCCAGCCAGCATAAGCCACTCAATCTGGGGACTGAGGGGTTAGAAAAGTGATGAAAGGCCTGATTAACAAGAATTAGATAATTATCATATTTCTTTCTGCTTTTCAGGTTGACAGATCTTGCACAACTAAAATGAAGTTGTATTAATAACTCTTGAATTCTGTCAAGCAAACATAATGGACTTGGTGTGATTTATCTATCTCCTCTAGCCATACATTTATTTATAGTTACCAGTATAGTATAGTGTTGATAACTGAGATAGCTTTAAACAGGTTAGCTCAAGCCTGAGAAACAGCCAATCTGGGGCAGCCCAGTGCTTTATTTAGCCCCTTCATTATGTAGGTACCTCTTAGTTAAATTAGCTTGCAAAAAAAAATTGTTGCTCCCTTTTCAGGTGGTATCTAGAAACTCATTTAAAATCAGCTGTTGTATTTTTACATCATGGTGGCTTTTACTTGTACTAAAGACTGTGCTTTGTTTTCCTTCGTGTCAATTGCCAATGCGTAAAAGCCACAGGAAGAATTTTAATTAACCCCTAAGAGATGTAGGCTATTTTTCTTTTCCAAAACATGAGGAATTTAAGTATTGCTTAAAGAAATGAAAGCCCTAAGTTGTTTTATTTCAACCAAGAAATGGCTGTTTTGCTTAATAGGGAGCAAAAACATGTATTTTACACATGAAGACAGCTGCATGTACCACCCAAAGCCCTTCTGTGTTTTTAGTTATATTATTTGTAGTAGTAGCTTATCTGACTCTAAATCCTGTTTGTTGGAATAAAATGCTTTCTTCTTTTGCAGGCAAGATAACTGATATCCATGGAAATTCATTCCATTATAACAAAGAAGTGAAACATATGAATTCAGCTGGAGTTCTTGCCACTTTGAGGAACTATGATTATTATGCCAGCCGTATTCCTAACACTGTTAAACAATCTCTTGTGCCTTAAAGCAAGAATGGGTCTTTACTTGTCCTGGAAACCTGATCAAGCAAGCTCGGAGGAAAAAGAATAAAGAAGATACTGAGATTGAAAGTTCATTTTATAGAATCTGAGCCTAATTATTACATTAAACTGTTCAATAATTTCACAATTCCATAGAGGTTCCCTAGGTATGTTCTTAGATTAGTTTGTTTAGCTGTGTTCAGCAGGTACATCGTAATGGTGACATTTTTCTTCAATAGCTGTTTTCCATACTTTTTTAGAAGCAGGATATCATTCTTCATGTGATATGATTGTGCTCAATCCACTGCTAGCCATAATGCAGCTATGCAGAGGTCATCTTTAATGTACAAAGCACAAAATCATGCTAAGTCATTCACCTGATTTTGCTTAATGCATGCTTTATGTCGTCAACAAAGGTTGTGTTAAATGCAAATGAACTGAAAAATTTTTGTTAATGGATTAGCACTTTATAATAAAATAAATGATAGTTTTAAGTCTTAGAAGTGAAATGTGTTCTTTTATAAGCAGGGTTATGTTTGAAAAACAAATAGAGATGGTTTTATTTTGTTTTGTTTTGGCTTCCTTTAACATTATAGGATAAGAATGTCTTTTACATACAACACTAAGACAAATTATTTCCTGCAGGACTTCTACCATACATATATAGCAATATTTATATTAATTTTTTGCAAGGACTCTGTTGTCCTATTGTAGAGCTAGAAAATGTCAGGTTGGTCTTAGGTAGTTCTAAAGAGGTCTATGTGTTTTGAAACAGTCTAACTTAATTCTTAAAAGTAATATTTTGTAGCAAAAGAAATTTATTTGACCAGTGGCAGAAGAGTGGCATCTGTTGAATTCCCAGATTAGAGAGGAGTCCTGAACTTGGTTCTTATTTGGTTCTTATTTTCTTAAAGGCTGAAGGCTTAAGTTCTCCCTGCATGACTCTTCTTTTTTCTCCCCTGACATAACCTCTACTGACAAAATCTAAATGACAGAGTAGTCTGCAGGTTGCACTGAATCCAAGTTCTTCCTCCCTCCCCTGCCCACCAAATTAAGCTCCCTGAATCACTGTAGACGTGGCAGTCTTGATGTCCTCAAAACCGTCTTTAAGCTAACATTGAACTTCAAGATTCAAATTTCAACCAAGCGTGTTACGTTTCTTCCTACTTTCAAGACACTATTTTTAATTAATTTATTTCTCAAAACTTGAAGTTGTTGGATCTGATTCTTTCCCTACATTAGGGTAACACCAGCGTGACTTCAGGGGATTGCTCCCAGGCTTGCCTAAGTGAATTTAGGCTGCTTTTAAAGCCAGCAGAGATGCTGGCTGTGTTTTCAGCAGGAACATCCAGACAGTAGAGGATACCAGCAAGACAAATGCCAAGTAAGTGTCCCCAGTTTCTCCATCTGCAGACACAGAGCAGGATCTGGGGAAAGATCTTTCCTTACTGAGGACAATTTACCCTTGTATACTTGCAGATAAATTATCAGAACTATTACTTTGTTCTATCAGTGTCCAGCCTGTGCAATGCTATCATGAGACTGGATTAAAGCTGTATATATAGGAACAACATGTGCTTTTAATCCTTTTATCCACAGCCTGCCTTTCTATTGCCTATACCTTGCTCGTTATACACTTTTCTTGAGTATACAACCAGCAAGACCTTGCAAGACAGATTTATTTATGGCGTTCTGCAAATTTTGGTTCATTGTGAATGGTTCCAAATATTGATTGTATAACTGAAGTTTGAAAGACCCAACAAACACAGTTTAATCTATTTTTCACTGACTCATCTATACATAACCCCCTCCCCCCATCCTCCCCAGCATCCTTGGCTATGTGAGCTCCAGCATTCACGTCAAAATCTATATGGGGTTTTGCAAAGTGCTTTAACAGCCCTAGGGCAGAGATAGAGCAACTCAAAGACAGCAAGAAAACTGGCTTTAAAAAGTCTTTTCATGTAGTAAACAGTAAAACATAAAGTCAAATAGAAAGCCTCCTGTTAATAAAATTCATGTCTCTGGCCTTGGTGTGGAATGGAGCCTCCCGCAGAACCTGCATTTCTTCATCGCGCAGCGCGATGCCGTGGCGGCGGCTGCGCGGGAGGGAGGCAGCACGGTGGCGCTGCGTTGTCCTTGCCACGATGTGACCTCGGGCCGGGTCCCGGGGGACACGCCGTGTTTCTGTCAACCGCCCCACAGCCGCCGCGGGGCCCCGCTCCAGGGCGGAACCTCCCCCCGCGGCCTCGCCTCCGGGGGACGCATCGTGGCGGGGCGCCGCCACCTCCCCCTGACCGGCCTGCCACGCCCGGAAGTGACGGCAGCGGTGCGCGGCCTTTCTCCCTCCGCCTCCCCGCGGCCGGAGGAAGGGGCGGTGCCCCGTGAGCTGGCGGTGCCGCGCCCCGCCCTCTGCTCTCCGTGGCGGCGGGATCAGGATCGGGATCGGATCGGGATGGCGGCGCTGACCCTCACTGTGAGCGCGGGGAGCCCCCCGCTCGGTACGTGCGGCCGCTGCCCCCGTCGCCGCGCCCGGCAGCCCTCGCGTGTCCCCGGTGTGGCGCGTGGCCGCATCGTTGCATCATGCGGCGCGGCCGCCGGTCCCGGCGCGGCCTTGGCGCCGGCACGGCCGGTAGCGGCGGCCCCGTCTCCGAGGAGCCGGTCCCGGCGGGCGGGCGGGCGGCAGGGACGTGTCGCGGCGAGCGCGGGGTGGCCGGCGTCGGGTGCAGCGTGGCCCGCGGTCACCTGGGTCTCCCGTGCGTTTTGTGCTTTCTGGGCTTGTTCCGCTCCGTTTCTTCATTGAAAATGCGATTTCTTCCCCTTCGCCTTAGTTCGTTGTTTGCTTTTTTTTTTTTTTTTTTCCCATCGAGTACACTTTGCATGACTAATGGTTTAATATAAAACAACGTGTAAGTTTTAAATTACTTTCATCCAACATTTGTTTCTACTGATTCATTAGAGAATACATTATTCAGCATGAACTACGGTTAGCATGTGCCTAGGGGCTATGGAGCATTCTGGGTGGGTTTTTTTTGTTTGTTTGTTTTTTTTTTTGACATTTGGTTAGCAGGACTAGAGAGAGGAGGCAGAAGATAATTTAATTGTTTCAGTAACATTCGGCAGTGCAAAAGACCTCTGCAAACACTTGTGTGCAAGCACACTCACCACGCTCATTCCTCCACCATATGTTCATCGCTGCTCTGCACAGGGAAGAGCATAGCACCTATTAATGTCACTGGTGTTAATTACCTAGTTGGGTGTCCATGATGCATGTTATTTTCAATGCATTTCCATTCCGTAATTAAAGCACTTGCATGTCTCACAAACATACAGCATGAGTGATGTCACTCTGACTTTGACAGGTAACTGTGGACATAAGCTTAATGTTGCAAGAAGGGCCTGTAGCTGAAGAGAGGGACCAGCAAGGGAATTCCTAGCTCCAATGCTTTGTATTTAGGCCAGGGTATTAATAACTTAATAACATGACCTGCCTTGGGTCCTCTCTTAAGGAGATCGGCTACAGTGCAGGGTGCTCTGTGGAACGATAACAGGTTAGTTGCCTGGCAGTGTTTGGGGTATAGTCTTTTAGCTGGTTTCATTTAGGTGATATAGGGCTAAGCAAAAGCTTACTGTTTTTATACGTGCTTCTGAGCAGAGCTCTTATGCCCTGCTTCGCTGGTTATGCTCAGCTGGATGGACCTGGATCAGAGCCAATCCAGAAATAATGCAGCCAAGTTAGCTTGATGCTTTGCTTGGGCTAATGTGTCATGCTGTAGAGCGCCAGGATCAGAGCACGCTTGCATCAGGCCACTTGAAATACGGGCAGAGCTCTCTTCTATTTGCAGATGTAGCCTAAAAGCTTCAATAGTTCTTCCGTTTTTAATGGCTGTCCTTTACTGTTAAAGATGACCCTTTGTAAGCTCACTGTACTTTGTCGTAGGGTGAGTTTCTTGGTCTGGGTGGTTAATCTTTTTAATAAATATTAAATCTGGTTAAGAAGTTACCTCATCCTTATTCAGAAAATACAAAGAACTGAGTAACTGCATATTTCAGGTTCGTGAGGAGTACCAAATAAAGCATTTTGAGTCTGTTCCCTTAATATATTGGGGGATAGGATTAATTTTTGCAATACCCTTCTATTATTGCTGACACTTGCAGATTCCAAGCAGATTGCTAGGCATTGTCAATTTAAGATAATCACAAAGATTGCCAAGAATAAAAAATCACCTGCATGTAAGATTCAACATTGATTTCTTCTCTGGGTGAGCTTGTTGGAAGGAGCCAGGTAGGACACGTTGTCCTGTTTGATTTAAAAATGTAACTGTTTTGTTGCTAGTATAAAAATACATGTTTATTGAAAGAAGAATCAGTATCTTTCCTTTTCTCTCTCTCATTTTTATTATTTATTTATTTATTTATTTATTTATTTATTTATTTATTTATATTTAAAGGAGCTCTTTTGACAGTGGAGCATGTGAAGAATGATGTCAAAATTTCAGTGGAAGAAGGCAAAGAAACCGTTCTCCGAGTATCTGAGTAAGTGACTTTGCATCTCCTCTCTCCTATTGTGGGTCAGCAGTTTTGAAAGTCACATGGTTGCATCATTAACAGTAACCTTTGTAGGAAGGGGGAAAAATATGATTTTATTCGTCACTGCATTACTGTTCTTTCTTTAGAGCATAGACAAAAGATTTACAACGTACACTTCATATTCATGGAGAACTCTGTTATTTGCACTTACTTGTGTCTGTCTACTCTAGTCATTTAATACCTTTTGTTTTGTTGTCTAGTTGTTTGCCTTTTCCTTGCACTGCAGATGATCCAAATGGAAGTCATTTTATATTAAACAAGACAGTGTTCAAGTCTGCATGATTGCTCAGACTTGCACATGTGTGGTACAATGACTTTTAAGGGTTTTTAAGGCACTGTTTAAGGTTGGCCGCTGCATGAAAGATGTGCAGACAGTGACATTTCAAAAATGTCTCTTCATTTAGCTTTGTCCTGCTCTCCTGTATATCTATCTGCATGCTATAGAAATAAATCTACAAGATTTTTTAGGAAACCCTACTCTGCAGTACTAAAAACAGGCTGTCACTGGAATAAATATTTTCACATTTGAGGCATGAGGGTTTCTGTGTGTATCTTGATTTGGGTAGCTTCATATGTACATTAGCAATACAGCAGTGATTCTGTTAGTTTTAAGGAAGCTGCATTGTCATCTTTGATTCCTTGTCATGTAAGATATCCAGACATTATTAAGAAAAGAATTCCCTATCACTTTAATCCCACTGACACATCATTCAAATCAGTGGAAATTTCTGCTGTCTAGATTCTCGTAAGAGGCACACTTCAGCCATGCACAACATAGTCAAAACTTAAATCACTTTTACACTGTGATGAGTTCAGAATTATATATTGTAATCAAGTAACCGATTGTGTTTGGGGAAGAAAGGGCAAAAAATCTGTGGTAAATAATGTTAGCTAGATGCAGCTGTTCACTCAGAAACTTTGTGAGCTACTGTAGTAAGAAATTCTGTTGAAGTCACTTATGCAATATAAAATTGGTGAATGATTGTAAAAATAACACTTTTTTTTTTGTAGCTAAGATCAAGATTCTGATATGTTATTCATAAATTAATGCTTATTGTGCTTTTCTGCTCTCTCATGATCTTGGAGAGCAAGCCTGTCTCTGCATACATATCTCTGCAAAAGATCAAAGCACCAAAGATGATTCACAGTCTTGTAAAAAGTTATTTTCGGCTCAGATATGGGTCTTCTTACTGTACTCTCAAATCATGTATGTTGTATTTTGCTGTTTCTACTGATAGCATTAAATTTGTGGTTCTGAACTACAGCTGAAGCAATATAAATGTGTCAGATTGTACTGGGATTTAGGTTGTCCAGGCCTCATAATTTGCATTGTGTTTTATGTACATAGGGATATTTAATATATAAAAATCTTTAATTGGATGGTGCTTTGCACTTTCATGAGTGAGTTTTTCACTGAGTTATTCGTAGTCAATTTTTGATTTAATTTTCATTTCTCAGTGTAGATTATGTATATATGCACATACTCTTTGCATGACAAATGAAAATAATATTGGAATAATATAAATTGGTATACTCAACTCCGAAATAATCTACTATTTTATTAAATAATTTTATATTAGCGTGCTTTATTACAACTGCAACAGCGCTTATTTTAACTGTGACTTTTAAATGCAAACTCTCTTGCACTTCAGTTCCAGGTAGATAAGGTCTACATTCTATCAGATGGGAGTTTTATATATTTGCATCATCTCAACTGTGGCCTCAGATTATGTTTGAGAAATTATTTCATCCCTCAATAATGCATTTATCTGCTATTGCTCATTTGTGCAATCATTGTAGAAATTGATTTTCTATTTTAAATTCTCTTAGAGTTGTATTTGTAATTTGAGAAGCATCAAATGAACTGATATCTTAACTAATGCTTTGGGTAGATGGGTCTTATGGCATCAATTCTGCTGAAGCTATCTTACTTTGGCATGGCTTGAAATTCACTTGGGATAGTCTGGACTTTGATTTTCAGAAAACCATTATTTTCTATGACTACTTGAATAAGAAAACATTTTGTTTGATCTTTTAAAAGTAGTGCTTTGGGGTGCAGTTAAACATCTAACTAGCTGAAAAGCTTGTCACTAATTTGAGGTGCTGAATTGTATTTTGAGACTTATTTTGATGCCTTAGCTTCAAAACCTCATGTGGAAATAGCACTTAAGCGAGTAAACTAAGTGTTCCTGGCTTTATAGAATGCTTTAATATACCTGCAGCTAACAAATAACGAACTGCAGTCCGGCTCTTCTGTTTTGTGTTGTGGCTGTATGTGTCCTTTAGAGTAATGTGACCCTTAGAGTGGCAAATGGATTCAACCACAGAACCGTTCTGTGGTGCTTTATACAACTGAACTCAAAAAATCATTTATTATAATCAGAGATATCTGAGTTTTGTCTTTTTTCTTATATATTTGGTCAGGGTAGGAGGGGGGCAGTTATACATGCTTCTGGAGTTAGCAGTCCCTAACTGCAAAGTGAATTCTTAATGTATGGTACCCTTTTCAGAGAAGGGAAGCCATGCAGTGCTTTATTTGGGCTGAGTGGAAAATAAACAGCTTTCTAGGCACAGGTAGGGTTTTACTCAGCGTGACACCTTTCTCATACTTACTCAGTTTTGCTGATCAAATGTGTTTCCTTTGATATGAACTAGTAAAAACAATAAAAACACATTCCACAGGTTTAAGCTTTATTTGAATGTGTGGATCCCTTATTAGTTGTGTGGTTTTTTTTGTTGTTTTTTTTTTTTTTTTTTTTTTGTTTTGTTTTTTTTTTTTTTTTTTTAATAATGATGCAAGGGTCTTCTGCATACTACATCTTAGAAGCTTGAAAAGTTAAGATTAGGGAAAAAAAGCAGTCATGAACTGTGATCTTGTAAATTTTAATACATTTAACATAATGAGGCTGGCTAATCCTTTTGTGCTAAAAATTGGATTCATTTTAATGGTTCGTGTGTCAAGAAGGCTTTTATAGTTTTGTGGGACTTCCATTGATCTTTGCAACATTTTTCTGTGGCCTCTCAAAAATTCCTTTTTCATTTTATAAAGGACATGATGGGTGCACCAGGAAGAAAATTACTTGTTTGAGGTTGTTCAGCAAAGCAGTGACTGAGACAGAAGTGAAACCTTGTCTGGATGAATTCCAGAGTAATGTTCAGGCCATTAAACTGAGTGGATAGATAGAACACTTAGCCCTTTTATAGATGTTGATGCTTGTTTAGTAGCAGTTGGATCTACTGAATACCCCTATCCAAGACTGGAGATGAGAATGACCTGCAGAATTAAAGATTGTGATGCTGCTTTCTTCCAGAGCTTCTTAGTAAATGTTAATGATCTACCTTAAGCAGTTTTGAAGCTGGGTTTCTCACAGTATGCAGCTTTTAATAAAACTGCATGTGAGGTGAAAAAGGGAAATTAAAACACAGACAGAAGTGAGAGTTCTGAAAAGTTGGATGAGGAAGGCACATCTTTATCTAACTGGAATCAGAAAGGGTATTACCTGATTTTAAGCAGAGATGGCAAATGTAACTGTGGACAGCTCATTTTACATTAGACAAAAAGCCACAGGAAGTGTTATGGGTAGGGGGCTGTGTTTTTGCAGGGTGGTTTAAGATCTTCCACTGTTATTGTAATGCTGCACGTGTACGTTTATCTTAGGTAGTGCCATTAGTCTTCTGTCTGGGGAGAAAACTGGGTAAAAACAAGCATACAGGCAGCCACATCTATTTAAAAGGGGGACAGGAAACATATATGTGTTTTTTCTCTTTGATTTAGAGATGGGATTCCGTTCCTCTGCGGATTCTCTAGGAATCCTCTTCAAAGTCGTCTTCTGATACAAAAAGAAAACAAAATATCGAGTTGTCTCCTTATGCTCTGGAAGGTGCATATAGCTCATGCTGTGCTTGCATATTCCCTTAGATGTGGAGAAGGGAGAGTTTTAACTTTGAAAGAACAGTCAAAGTTTTATTATCCTTCGTTTCTTTCTGTTTAATGAAAAAGTGTTTAATAAACATTAAACAAAAAGCTTGTTGTTGCCAGCTATAAAAACAAACCTGTGCTTGTTGGCCTGCTTGGAAATGATTTTTCATTGGCTTTACACTTTTTGACTATGTGTGTGTAGTTAAAATTGAACTGGAAGTAGTAAGTTAATGTACCTTTATTTTACCTCCTTCTTCCTATAGCCATGTCGCATTTACTGATGTGAATTCTATAGCTCGTTACTTGGCTAGAGTTGCAAGTTCCGCTGGGTTGTACGGTTCAAATCTTTTGGAACACACAGAGGTGAGAAGTAATCAGCCTCTCTTTCTTCTTTTTTTAATTCCTTTTTGTCATTTCCCCCCTCTTTTAGCAAAATGGTTTATCAAAGTGTTTTTGTTTGAGGAATTTGTTTCTTGTTTTGCATTTTATTATTAGATTGAGGGTGTAATTATTTGGAATGCTATTCTTTTTTTCCTTCCCTTTTAAGCTTATGCCTTCTCTGGAGAGTCATAAATCTGAATTTAGAAAGTATTATCCTTGTGCTCACCTTCATCAGCTATTTCTAACTTGATAGATCACTAACTTCACAGGGTAATTTAGGTTGAAAGGAGATGTCTCTTCTCCCTTTCCACTTTATCAGGCTGTGGTGCCCTCACTACCATGTATTCAGTGCACATAGGATTACTATTGTTGCATATATTAGATATAATTTGAAATAAGGAATCATTTCTGGGTCCAGCTCAGAATAGCCAAATGCTGAATTTTAAATTTAAATTGCTGCCTGAAACTTGTAGCTAGTCTCACAGGTGTTCTCAAGAGTTAAGTGTTGCCTTATATATTGCTTATATGACATTTAAAAAGTAGGAGGTCTGTGACCATTCAGATTTTCTAACTGAGAAAATCTTTCTAAATTATATCCTAAGACCTTAGCAAGCAGACCCTCAAGATCAGTAATTCTTTTCTGGTTTATAATTCTTTTCTAATTCTTTTCACTTTTGCATCTTTCAAAAATAAAGCTGCACTTTGAGAACTACAGTGACAGCTGCATTTGCAGTGGGAATATTTTGGGACATCACTGCAAGTTACGGAACTGAATTCTGTGGCAGTGTAATTACATCTGTGCCTGCCACGTCGGCTTGAATATTGGAAGGGTTCCTAAAGCAGCTTACAGATCACTTGCAGGCGAAATAGAGACGGAGACTGCAAGAGATACTTAATGGCTCTTGCAGAATTGAGGGATTTGTTTTACAGGAATGGCTGTATATCAACTAAAAGTCTGATTTTTAACATTCTTATCCTTTTTTTTAATGCACTATGCTGTATTTCCTTTCCTGTGCGTGTTATACATACCTAAGAATTGCTGTCTTCCCTTCCACCACTCCCATCTCTGCATAATGGGGATAGCTTCACTAAACTCAGTGTAGTTTCCAGCAGCTTGTGTACCTCCTGAAGGAGGAAATTTGATTTAATAATTTAGTATAGGTCTGGGTGAATATTTCAGTGTATTTTATTTTGAAGTCAAGTCTCATTGAGCCTATACTGTGATTTACTGTCCAATGTATTTAATGCTTGTCTTTCAGTTGATATTTTCTATTCAACTATGAATTCATTATATATCAACTTTGATTTTTTGATACAATATCTTTCTGATTCCTTTGCTAACGTTGAATATTTTGTCTCTTACAACTAGATCGACCATTGGCTGGAATTCAGTGCTTCAAAGTTATCTTCTGCAAGTTCATTTCTTTCAGCAGTCCAAGAGCTCAACCACTGTCTGTCTTTGAGAACCTACTTGGTTGGAAACTCGCTGAGTCTTGCAGATTTGTGTGTCTGGGCTGTACTAAAAGGTATTTTTTTTGTGTCTGCTAGTGGCAGATCTCAGCCATGGGCCAGACTATACGACTTTGCTTGCTGCTTTGGTCTGTGCATCACCAGTGATGGGGACAGTGTAGTTTAGGTAACCCTGTGATTCTCTTTTTTTGATCCTGTGGTTTTAATGTGGATTTTTTAGAATATAATTATAGATGGATCAGTGTAACAGCTTTCTTGTTGAGTAAAACCTTTCACTAAAACCTGTAGCTTGTCTTACTTTTTCTTTAACTATGAGAATGTCTTTTTGTTAAAATTTCCTAACTGGGAAAAAGTTATGGAAATTTTGGATTTATCGAGTAAATTGTTTTGTAATATGGAGTAAAATTGTATACTCATTCTTTTATTATGTTAACATAAGAATATATTTCTATGTTTTTTAGTTTGGGTCATTAAAGGATGTGTATCCTAACCTGTAGCTAATACTCTAAGAATATTAGATGGAACAAGCTTTTGGTTTGTTTTTTAAATTGTTAGGTGCATATCTAAAGCTGTTAGATTTCAAACTATCACTCAACTATGACCAAATTCCAATTGAAATAAAAAACACACATATCTGTACATTTATATATATTTATATTTCAAGATTAAAGATTGACATTCAGTATTTTTTGAAGTTGCAGTTCTTAGAAATTAAGGAAATGCTTTCATTTTTCTTTTGCCCAATAAGAATCTTCCCATTGAAGTATGTACCTTGTCTCTGGTCATAAGTATGCAGCTGTCAGAAATGAAGGGTAGCATTAAAATATACTTTACTTTCACTAATTTTAGAAGACATCAAGTATAAATGCATTCCTGGGACACCTTAAGTAGTATGTTGAAAAGAATTGTCATTAGTTTTAAGGTGTGTGATACAAAGAAAAAACGTGTTCCCCACCCCTCCCTTTTCCCATTGAGTGAATCCAAAAAGGAATGCAATATGTTTTTGCTTTGAGATTTTTCTTTCAAATCTACATGTGTCCTTATGACTAGATGTCTTCTTTACAAAGAGAAAGTAAGCAGAGATTTTGTTTTCTTTCTTGGTTTAAAAGATTGCTTTTTTTCTATTCCCTTCTATTTTTGTAAATTAATAGCTTGAAAAATTATTTGCCAACAGATAATAATATATGGCAAGAGCAGTTACAGCAGAGTGAAGCTCCTGTCCATGTAAAGCGATGGTATGGCTTTCTTGAGGCACAGGGTGCTTTTCAATCAGTAGGAGCCAAGTGGAGTGCTGGTGCACCGAAGGTTAAAATGGTAAGCTCTATGCAGGCTCTCTGAAGAGAGTGCCTTTACTTCTTTCTTTTTTTTTTCTTTCCTGTAGCTCTTTTTTTAAGTTAGAGAATTAAAAGGAAATCAGCTGTACAATAAATAAAAACTTTTGTAAATGCTTCTTTAAAAAAAAAAGTATTTTCATTTTCAGAAATGCACCTGTGGTATATTAAAACACTTGAATCGTGTGAAAATGGCAACTCTCAGTGTTTTTTTTTTTCTTTTTTTCTTTTTTTTTTTCTCCCCTAACAAGGGCTTTGAGATCGTGTTAGACCTGTAAGGAGAGCAGTCTTCGGTTTACTGAATTTGTTAATCCCATTATAATAATTCAAATTTGGCTAGTAGCAATTTTCTTGATATCTAATTAATTAAACAACTTTTCAATCCCAGATTAAATTTAGACTATTTTAAGGCTCCAGAGTTAATCTTGTTTTGATGTCCTGTAGGTAATGTAAAAATTGGTGAATTTGGAACATAGTATGGCAGCTGTTTTCCTTGTCTGTTCTTGTGGGAGACTTTGGAGGAAAAGCTTATATCTGAAGCTCCTTATATAAGTATTGTGATCTGTTATGATGTCTCTTAATTTTTAAGGCAACAGAAAAGAAAGCAGATGTTGGCAAGTTTGTTGAGCTCCCTGGCGCAGAGATGGGAAAGGTCATTGTAAGATTTCCTCCTGAAGCAAGTGGGTAAGAAACTTAAGTGCTTTAAGAAGATGAGTTTTTTGTTTGTTTGTTTGTTTTATGTTTTTTTCTCTTCTTGGAACACAACAGGAGCTTTGGTGAGGATGTTAATCTGCTTATCAGGCAAGACTTCTAAGTTGAAAGATTATCTACAGCTTTGTCCACATGCCCTTTATTGCTGCATGTTTACTTTTGTGGAGCACATTGCAGTGTGTCACTGAAGCTGGTCATAGGGAGGTGGATTGACAGCAGACACTGGGCTGCTGCTCTGAAGTAGAATAAGGAGAAGTGCATGGATAATAGAGGCATGTGCAGTTATGGGACATGCTGTATAAGTACAGGCGTGGTGAGTTGTTTGCAAGGATGCATAGTGCTTAGAGGATCTGAGAAAGGGAGGGCATGTAGGGATAACCTCCTTCCAGTAAGCTTAACACCACGTGTGTAATGGGGCTTTGTTGCAGAGGTCCAGATTACATGTGGTCCAAAATAACACTCTTTTTAGAACTCCATGGTAAGTTATAAAAATACTATAAGTACTTTCTTTGTAAGGTTCAGCATCATGTGGCTTCTGCAGTAGTGGTTTTTATTCAGTATAAGAAGACCCTCAAATATATATTATGTGTATAACACATACACCTTTTAAATTACTATGAGAACAATGTGAAAAAATAGCTTTAGTGTCTTGAGTATTTTATTTAAAACATTGGTTTTAGGGGCCTGTATATTTTTCTTTCTTTTGAGGATTTCAGATTTTTATCTTTAAATTCACAATACTATTTTGCTCATTACAAATTTAAATTAGCAGCTTTTCAGAAAATTCCACGCTTTTGAACATGAAGTTCAGTTTAACAGGTAGCTACTACTGAATGCCAACACAGCAATCAGTTAATCAGCAAAACTGCAGATGATAATTGCTGTCCTATCTTTATATCCATAGTGACATATTGATTTGGGACTTTAAATATTTTTAACAGACACTTAGTAAGATTGTAGTAGAAAAAAATATAACCTGCTTTCATAGATACTGAGTATTTCAACAAATATCCTATTTACTGGTTTGGTGTAGCGAATGCTTTCCATTCCAAGCCTTCACCACCCCCTCACCACCAACCAAAAAATCCAACAGAAGTAGTTTTAATGTATATTTTTCTTTCGTTTCTTTTCAGATACCTACATATTGGTCATGCAAAAGCTGCTCTGCTCAATCAGCACTACCAAGTTAACTTTAAAGGAAAACTTATTATGAGGTTTGATGACACAAATCCAGAAAAAGAGAAAGAAGACTTTGAAAAGGTATGATGATAGAAATCATTCACTGTGTATGGAAGGGAGGTCTGCTTTTGCACAGTGATCTACCTTGCAGGGTAGTAGTGTAACACATACAAACCTGTGGTAAGAGATTTGTTGAGATGTCATTGTTTACTGTAATAAAGCTTTAAATTCTTTGATAATTTTGATAATTTTTTGTTTCTTTCTCCAGTATTTTTTTATGGTGTCTAGGTATAAGCCTCTAGGAATACACTGTTTATTGAATTTTATAAATAGCATTGTCTTAGAAAAAAGAAATATAGAAAATATGAAATATCTCAGGTACTTAAGTTGAGTGCATTTTAAAAATGTTTAAAATATTTCCTTGTTGGTGTTTAATGTCATCTTTCTTTTGATTGTGCAAACTCTTTCTCGAAGTTGCCTGTCTGATCGCATTTAGTTAGTCTGCTAATGAAGTACTTCTATTTTCCTTCATGCACGTCATGTTATTATTATGGCTTAATCCTTCCTGGAAAATGAATATTTTAAACACCAGATCTGGCACAAAATATGTTAGAGGTTTAAGAAAATTTGCATACCTGAATATTACAGGATATATTTTGACACTTTGCAGGTTATTCTTGAAGATGTTGCCATGCTTCACATCAAACCAGATCAATTTACATATACCTCAGATCACTTTGAAACAATAATGAAATATGCTGAGAAGCTTATTCAGGAAGGGAAGGCATATGTGGATGACACTCCTGCAGAACAAATGAAAGCAGAGCGTGAGCAAAGAATGGAATCTAAACACAGAAATAACTGTAAGATACTTTGTGGTTCCCATTGTATTTTCACATAGTTTTAGCTTTGCAAGAAAACTTGTTTTTTATTAACAAAGGTATATCTCTAAGGTGCTTGTAGAATTTTGGAAGTGTTCATTACAGTTCAAGGAAAATAAGGAAAATAATTTAGACAGATATAGTAAACTTGTGTGTGTGTGAATTTCGTATTCACACTCATCAAAATTTTTAGAATATTCAAAGTCTGAAGTGTGTGAAAATGAATTCCAAGGGCTAAAGAAGGGTGACGTTGCTCTTTGTTGTGATAATAAAACATGATTCTCTAGTCAAGTTCATTATGCCATTAAAAGTGATTTATTTTTGTTGTTCCTAGCTGTTGAGAAAAATATGCAAATGTGGGAAGAAATGAAAAAGGGAACAGAATTTGGACAAACTTGTTGTCTACGAGCAAAAATAGATATGAATAGTAACAATGGATGTATGAGGGATCCAACTCTATATCGCTGCAAAAACCAGCCTCACCCACGCACTGGAAGCACCTACAAGTATGTTGTTCACTTCCTTTTGGTGGTCTATGTTGTTCTATTCTTTTTTCTCTTTCAGGTTATTTACAATTCTTTAGTATACTAGCTTCTTTTTCTACTTGGAGCCTGCTGTCGTTTTTCAGTCAGAATGAATGAGTTCCTTAACTTTCTGAAGCATCTGTAAATGACTTTTAAAAGATGAAAATTGGCCATCATGATTGGTAATATGTATTATTTTGATTTTGGTCCGCAAATATTTTGTGTGTCAGTAAGTCAGGTGTACACAGACTTAATGATAGTATTTCAGGCATGAAACTGTTCTATTTAGTTATTGGAAATTAAGTCTAATCTTGACTGTTTTAGATTATTGCTACAAAACATCCTTGAACTACTTAGCTCAGAGGTGGCCTCCTTTCTCACAGCAACTGCTTTCTGTGTGTGGAATGAAGAGTTGCATTGAAATAAGTCTGCCCAGTTGCTAGAGGGAATGGTTCAGTGCTTATTTGAAGCTTCTATTTCCAGCAATTACAGCTGAGCTCTGGTAGATTTGACAGCGTGAAAACATTGATTTAATGTGTGTAATACCCAAGTGATGTCTATGATTAGAGGTTTGCTTTTAAAGACAAAAACTTTGCACATTATTTGGCTAACTGATGCTTCAGTTTGATATTAGAGAGAAGTGTAAGACAGCATTTTATATTTTTTGGAAAAAAAAAGCAGTTTTAGTGTAGGGCTTTTAAAGTTTATTTTAAATCTATTTTTGAATGCTGTGATCAGTTAATTTCTTGAATGCTCTGTCTTTGCTTTAAAAAGGTATTTTCCTCCATTTGGTTTGGTTTTTATAGGTGAACTCTGTAGTGCATGTACTATTTCACATTAGTCTCGATGTGAAAGCCTTGATAAAAATCATAGATTATATATACATAGAGTGATACTTTGAGGGTTTAAATGTGAGGAAAAAGTTTTGTTCTGCCTTGCTAATTGAAATTCTTTATTCTTAGGGTTTACCCGACGTATGACTTTGCATGCCCAATTGTTGACAGTATTGAAGGTGTCACACATGCGTTGAGAACCACTGAATACCATGACAGAGATGAGCAGTTTTACTGGATCATCGAGGCACTGGGCATAAGGAAACCATACATCTGGGAGTACAGCCGGCTAAACCTGAACAACACTGTACTTTCTAAAAGAAAGCTTACGTGGTTTGTCAACGAAGGGCTTGTAGATGGCTGGTATGTTAAACAGTTGTAGTTTAACATCATTCCTTAAAATGCTTGTGACTGAGGCAAGCATATTCTACTTTGAATAGTGCTTAAACAACAGAACAGCATGAATGAATATTTAAACAATGTAAGAACACAAATTAGAGACTGGGTAGTGAAATCCATTGTATCTGTTCACTATTCTGTGACTGTGTATGTGCATACTCATGTCCTGTAAATAAACGTGAGTTTGCTTATCTCTGGACTCTGACTTTTGCTATAGGGGTTACTCCATACATGCATGTGTACGTAGTTTCCACCTTAAAAGTCATGGAATAAATGCCTGAACAGTGCCAGAAGCGGATCTGATCCCATACATTTAGTCAAATCCATTGCATTTCCTTCCCTTTCTTTTCTCCCCCACCACCTCTCTGTTCCTATTTTCCGTATTCTCCCATAATGGCCTAGCTGTGAGAGCATGCCTGGTGCTATCCTTTCTTGTTAGTGTGGGAGTCTAAAGAACTTTATATGGTACTAAATCAGACAAGTGTTTGTAGCATTTTGATTTCCTGATCTTGTTGGAAGGCTACATTGCTCCTAAGGGTGAAACCACACTACGAGAGCCAAAATTCTACTTTTTGCCACTGGTCTTAGCTGGTCTTACTGTGTCCCATTTCTTTCATAAGCCTGTTAGGACCTAAGCAAGATGTAATTCCTATTCCTACATACATGTATTTTATGTTTCAAATTCAGCTCTTTGTTTTCTTGTGTAGAAGCAGATCACAGAATTCTGTTGCTTATGTCACTGAGAGGTGATATTGGGGTTATCACTCATCTTTTTGTTTCTCCTTAGCAGGAAAGAATCAAGTCCAGTTATTTACTGGGTTTTGGGTGCAATTGAAAAGGAAGTAGTGTGATGGGAATATATTTTGTTCCTTGCCAGGTTTTCATAATCACGTAAGATTGAGTGGATGTAGAAAAGAGCCACTTCAGAGAAATGAATTCCCTCCCAGGGGTGAAGCAGAAGGAAATCTGCACATTACATATTTGATTGATAAGAGCTTAGCCTTTGCGGTTAGACTAACTCTTCTCATCTATCTCTAAATTCACTCAAGCAAAATGAAGTAAAACTGTGCTATTTGTATGGTACCACTATTAAAGCTTTGGATCAAACTGTCTTAACAGGTGAATCTGTTACTGATGCATCTTCCTTTTTTACCAGGGATGACCCGAGATTTCCGACTGTACGTGGTGTACTGAGAAGAGGGATGACAGTTGAAGGGTTAAAACAATTTATTGCTGCTCAGGTGGATGATTTTTTTTTACTTTTTTTTTCTTTTTTTTTGTATGTATGTGTGTGTGTGGTTCTTTCAGTCTCACTTGCTAGGAACAAATTTACATGAACTTTCAGTTAAAGTGTGAAAAGATAGAGGTAAAATGGAGTGGCAGGTTCCGTATTTAAATGTTTTGCTAGCTGAAGATTCCTTTCTAAACTGTTATGATGATTACTTATAGTAGAGAGTGTGTAGAATTTAAGATTTTTAAGTGAATCCAATTGCTAGTTTATTTATATCTATATTATATGCATATAATATAGATATATATTTTTCTTCTTCTCACAGGGCTCCTCTCGATCTGTTGTGAATATGGAATGGGATAAAATATGGTCTTTTAACAAAAAGGTATGTGCTTATTTGACTTTGATGCTACCCTTACTGTCCTTCTTTCTGGGATATGTAGTAAATCTGATGTTCATGGAGTGCTTACCAGCACAAGTAGCAGTGGCAATGTGTTGCATCATTTGGCATACTCTCAGGAAAATGGAATGTCCCCCCCTCTTTAACTTGAACTCACGCTAATCCTGCTGATTCTCCTCCACCAATATTTACTTGCTTTACTTAATAGTATGGGGAAAGGTAACTATATTTGCTGTAAATCTGATGTAAAAACTGCATTTCATTTTTCTGCTTTCAAGCTGCGAGCTATCTGTAAGAAGGTATTATTAATGCTTTTTACCTTAGCATATAGCTTACAGTGCTGTAAGCATATGTAGCATAAATTTTCATTTTGCAGCTTCATAGCACAGTCATATCTGCTGATATAACAGGAGCTCTACAAACCCACTTAAAATGCATTATTCCTAGTTTTAAAACACTGTCCAGTTCTGGTTTGGCATATTTGTTAACATAAAAGCAAATCTTACTCAATTTGACTCATGTTGGCCACTTTTCAGTGGCAGAAGGGCTAAGATGCTGAGTGTACTCCCACCATAGATAAAGACAGCACTGCTGAAGTTTCAGACTGAAAGTCAAATAAGGAATACTGCATCATTATATGATGGTTGGTTGCTTTTTGGCAGCGGATGCTTGGACACTATAATAAGGCGAATTATTAGAATGCTGACTGCATATTTTGTGTGATTGTGGAAACACCTGTTATCTTGCATTGGGATTCCTGCTTGTTTTTGCTTAGACTGTACCCAGGTCTCTTCATTTAAGTAGCTTTGCTTGTCTGGCATGTTTTGTATTCTTTCATATATTTTGCACTTGGTCTGCTAAGTACACAAAGGTTTATGAATTGGTTCTTTCTGTTGCTGCGTATATAAACTTAAGAGGGAGAATTGGGTTTGGGGAAAACTCCATAATGGTTAGTGCTGACTTCTTATGTTGGCTTTTAAATTAACTCTCTCCCATCTCAGACTCCTTGGACAGCACCATATTTGTCTGGGCAATCTTATTTGCATCTATCTGTGCAGATAGTTTGTCTGTACTATAATCTGTAATACAAACGGGTTTTTTATTTTTTTTGCAGGCAGGTTTTCTTCTGAGTTTGAAGATTTTCATAGTGGAAGAGCTCTTATTTCTTTAATATTTCAGAGTACAACTTTAGCATTCACTAACTTATGAATGCATGGCTTCTTAAAGGATATCATCATATTGTCTTACTTGCTAGAGTCAAATAATTAGATATTAAATTTTTTTTCCAAAAATTGCTCTTGCATAAGCAAGAGCATGAATAAACCCCCAAAACAAGGTCACTACATGTGACTAAAAGCAGATGTTTTACTTTGTTTTAGCTTCTGGTTTAACTGGTAGGCTTCTGAGAATTCCCTCAAGTTCTAGGCTGCAGTTATACTTGAATTTTTTTTTTTAATACCTCCAAACAATTAACGAAAAGAGTGTTTAAGACGAGAAAAATGCTGTAGAAAAAAAATGATTGATTCTGAAAATGGACAATAAAATAGAGGAGGATACTGTGATATCTTTTCCTTCGTAAACTTGAAGTCCTTGATGAAGTCAATGTTATGATGTTGCCTTATTATAGTATCTAATGCAGACTTGATCGGTGCTTCCTATATGGCTACTAAGTCTGCCCCTGGTTCTGCTGGGGTACTGCTCTGGGAAGTGAGTATGGGAGCAGGTCCTGTGCTGTCAAAGAAGCGTGCTGATAAATTGCTTTAAATTCAGCTACTTAGAAAAAGAACATGGTCAAGATAAAATAGTGTATGAGCGTAATAAAACTATATACAGTACATTTTACTATATTTTTCCTGTGAGGCATTAGCTCATTATTTTGAGGGCTTCTGGCATTTGTGGTATGAAATCCATGATTTTTACTCAAAATATTTCAGTAAAGGTGGGAAATAGGAAAGTATCACTTGTCTTTTTTTTATAGCTTTGGATTAAAGTAACATTAAAGTAACATTAAAGCAAACACTAAAACAATGCAGTAACACAAAGAATACCAATTAATATGCCTTTTTTAATTTTTATTTTCTATAGCTTTTTATTTTTGACAGTGTCCTAGTCAAGATTCTCCTCATTCTTTTTTTTTTTTTTTTTTTTTTTTTTTTTTTTTTTTTTTTTTTTTTTTTTTTTTTTTTTTTTTTTTTCCTTTTTTTTGTAGGTTATAGACCCTGTTGCTCCTCGGTACACTGCTTTACTGAAAGATGCAGTGGTCCCAGTAAATGTTCCTGAAGCTCAAGAGGAGATGAAAGAAGTGGCAAAGCATCCAAAGGTTCTCATTTTACTCTGTTAACTCTCCTATACTGCAGAACAGTAAGGTTGGAAATACCATGAGTTAGAGCAGTCAGCAAGGAATGTCTTGGTTTTAACTTGTTTGGACAGCATGAGCTGAAAACAGGGTGCATTTTCCTCATAAAACTGTCAAACACTAGGCAATTAAACATGTGTGTTCAGTTAGGAGAATGAGATACGAAATAGCTTTTGCAAATGTGTACAGTTTGCATAGAAAAAGCTATGTTGAAAGGTGCCTCTGGGGGTTTTCAGAAGAGACTTCAGAAGAGTTTGCAGTGAATGTCTTGACTCATTTTATTACTGTTTGTGTTTGTAAATACTGCCACAGATAAATTTAAATATAAAATCTAAATCAAACTTACGATTATTATGCAGTAGAAACTGCTTATCAGTAAGAGCGAGTCTTTGGTAGAGCTTTTCCTTAATAGTTTATAGTTAGACTTATGTAGGGAAGTATTAAATATTGACACCATGAAAAGAGAATCAGTAAATAGAATAATACCACTTGAGGAAGAGGGTGTGTTACTGATGGAAATTTATTTGATTAGGAAGGATGTTTTCCTATGAGCACGACATCTCAAATTACACTTCACTAAAAGCATCTCTTGAGTACCATACCTCTACTGAGAAACAAGTAAATGTTACTGATGTTTTTTCCCTCCTTCACTGATTGTCACTGTTTATTAAGATTGGGTAGTAAAGTCTAGTTTGCCTTTTCCCCCGTGGCAGATTAGCAAAGGGAAAGGTTTTGAGTAGTCATGGGTGAGAATAGCCAGTTCCTTAAGACTCAAAAGGTCAAAAGATTTTGCTAGATGCAAACTTGGATATTCAGGTGTTGACATACTGAAAATTCTGTTTCCTGTTCTTATTGAAATAAGTTCTGACCAGACTAAACCATCTTCAAGCTCCTGTTGCCATTTAACTGAACTTGCCCATGGAAAACCCCTAGCTGTTTTCCTTATTCTTAAAAATAATCATCTCCATTGTTACAATGCTTTAAAGATGAATATTTATGGTGTTTTAAGTGACAATCCTTTTGATTTATTACCTTAAAAATCTATGCAGTTCAAAGAAGGTAATAGTTATATTGGGTTAGTTATGTACAGAAAAAACTGAAAATGAGAATTATGATATTTCTTTTTCAGGAGAATTTTGCAAAGTGAGATGAAACCTGAGTTAAACTTGCTTAGTTTTTACTTGTGAAATCTTAAATATGTGTAGACCTTAAAGAAACAGGGCATGCTATGAATTGCTTTGGTTATAGCATTTGATACAGGAGATATGTATATTAAAAAATATTTTTTTTGAATGAACTGTCAGATCTAAACATGCAAGGCTTGTTAACCAGATGCCTGAGAGAATATTAAGAATGGCTGCTTTACTGCAGCTTTCTGTAACTGTTTCCATTCCTGTTATTCTCAAACTTTATTCATAAATAAAAGAGTTTTCAAACAGTCTGTTAAATATGGCCAGCTTACCTAGTAACAGTGTCTCCTTTGAAATCAAAATTACTATTTGCAGAATGCTGATGTTGGCTTGAAACCTGTGTGGTACAGCTCCAGAGTGCTGATTGAGGGTGCAGACGCAGAGACGCTGGCAGAGGGAGAAGTGGTTACATTCATTAATTGGGGCAACCTTATCATCACTAAATTAAACAGGTAACAAATACTGGAAGTTGAAGTTGAATTTGCTTTTCAACTTTCTTATTTTTAAGAGGTAATTTGTAACTATACAGTACTAACATGTATCCTGTGTATTTAACTTGAAACATACCACAAAATGCAGCCTATTTTGCTGCTGACTTAGATCTGACATCACTAGCCAATTCTGATACTAAATGTACCTCTGCTCCATTTTTCTGCACCAGTTTCATTGATAGTTACAGTGTGAAATAGCATTTTTAGGAAAAAAAATCTGGAATATAATAATTTCCAACCTGTAATGTACCTGCTTCTGTATACTGAGAATCTAAACCTGTCAACGATTTTGATTAGAGAGCTGTTTAATGGGAGAGAGGGAATGTCCTTGTAAGTATCTTGTAAATAAATGGTCATGTGTATTAACACTGGCAGAATGAGGTGGGCTTGGCTAGAAAACACAAAACGAACTTGCAGAGGTCTTTTTTTTCCGTGTTCTTTACTATCTTGTGATATCAAGGAAAACAAAAATAAGTGAGCGTTTTAACAACACACCGTATGATTTCCTGCCTCTCCCATGCTTCAAAAGTAAACAGTGAACAATTGTTTTTTGTTTATTCTTTTGATTGATAGTATAGAATGAGAATAAATTTCCTAAGTTTTGCTCTGAATATTTATATCTCCTAATAGGAATTCAAGTGGAAAAATTGTGTCCATTGATGCCAAGTTGAATTTAGAAAATAAAGACTTCAAAAAAACCACAAAGATCACTTGGTTAGCAGAAACTCCATGTGCACCTCTTATCCCAACTGTCTGTGTCAATTATGAGCATCTGATCACTAAGCCAGTTCTAGGCAAAGATGAAGATTTCAAGCAGTTTATCAACCGAAACAGCAAGGTAACTTTTCTTCCCTTTATTGCCCAAAGATTAATTTTCTTTTGTTGTCATTATCTCTGATAACTTTTCAGACAGTAAGATTTTGTTTGTCAAACAAGCAAGTCATGTTCTGATATTTCTAGCTTCTGTATCTTCAATGTAAGCTTTCATAATTACTAAAAGAAAATATAACTGATGTGTATCCAGATGTTACCTGACCTTCATTCTTGTGGTACAGCATTTCCATGGAATTAATTATTCTGCTTCCCTTGGGATTAATCAGCACTTAAGACCAGCACTTTTCTTCCACAATTCTACCTTGTTTCTTACAATTTCTTGCACTCAATTAGATTTGTACCGATTTCTTTTAATTCCTACAGCAAGAAGAATTGATGTTAGGTGATCCTTGCCTTAAGGAGTTAAAAAAGGGAGACATCATACAACTTCAGAGGAGAGGATTCTTTATTTGTGATCAACCCTATGAGCCAGTGAGGTAAGCTCCCTAAGAATGGCTTGTGCAGATACAGAACTTGCCTTTGCTTGCTTGTTTCATTGTTTTCACACGTGTATTGGCAAGAGTAATATTGCCTGCAGACAATTTCTCATTTATCCACTTTCTCTGGATTATTTTTCTGGACTGGCCTGGCTTTTGGTTTATATGGTCCTGTATTTGCACTAAATGGAAGAGGTTTCCTTGCTATGATTTTAAATACGTGAATTAAGAATAATTTTATGTAATGAACAGATGTTTGCCCAATTAAAGTATACACATACTATTTCGTTTTAACAATTCTCTTGCAAGCTACCAAATATCTAAATCACACTGCAGTTTTGCACAGTGCTACAATATTAATTCCTGTATGTAACAGGAATCAAAACAAATTTCAGTTAAGTAAATTCTGGTGATTGCAGTTGTGTACAAAGATAAATATAAAAGATCTTATAGGAAGTATAGAACATTTGTTTCAAACAATGTGTCTTGTTTTTCTTACTGCTGTGGCATAATGTATTAGGTGTGAGGTTTTAAAATTATTTTTTAGTCCCTATAGCTGTAAAGAGGCCCCGTGTGTTTTGATTTACATCCCTGATGGGCACACTAAGGAAATGCCAACATCCGGGTCAAAAGAGAAGAGCAAAGCTGAGACTGCGAAGAAAGAGGTAAACTTGCTTTTTAGGAAAGTGTCATAAAGTGTCATGCTGTAAAAGATTGTCATGCTGAATATGATTTTTATATTTTTCTTCTTTGAAGGCTAGCTCAGCTGTTAAAGAAAAGTCTATTCAACTTGATAATACCTCTACTCCAAGCTGTACTGCATCTGAGAGTCCCTTGGTCATTTACAACAGAGTGGCTGCACAGGGAGATGCAGTTCGTGACTTGAAAGCTAAGAAAGCAGCAAAGGAAGATATTGATAAAGCTGTGAAACAGTTGCTGGCCTTAAAAGCCGAATACAAAGAAAAGACAGGCCAGGAGTATAAGCCTGGGAATCCTCCAGCACCTGTATCTGAACGGAGTGTGTCTTCAAAGCTTGAGATCGCTGGTACCATGGATAGCAGAGCTCTGTATGATAAAGTAGCAGAGCAAGGAGAAGTGGTCCGAAAACTGAAGGCCGAGAAAGCATCTAAGGTGTTTGATTAAACTAATATTTTTATTAAGGGTTTTCTATAGCCCATTGTCCTTTGCCACTGGAGGTGAATGGGTGCTTGTGACTCCATAATGATGATTATGTTGGCTGGGCTATGTGCTGTCATTACCTGTTTGGTTTTTCTTTTCCAATTGTCATCTTTTGGCTATTTGTATATGATAAAATTATTGTTAATACTGATAAAGATGTAGGTAAATACCAACATTGCTTAGACTGTAGTTCTGAAATGTGAGCAGGACATGTGTTATGGGGTGAGTTTAAGTATTTGAATCTAGTCCTTAAAGTTGAAACATTTTGCAGTATTTATTTATTTTACTGAATATGGTCAAACTGTGAGGCTTCACAGGAGTGACTTGCTATTTAAAGCTTTTTTTCACTTAAAGCGTTTTATCATTTAAAGAAAAGTGTGTGTTTATATACACATACGTAATATATAGACATTTTCAAGACATCCTCATGGCTGAAGAATTTATTGAGCACATGAAAAAATGAGTATAGAAACTGTAGCTTGGAATGGAATGGAATAAGTGCCCAAAAACTGAAGAGTCTTGTCATGGAAATGTTTAAGGTGCACGTCAGGATCGCATATTTCTACATCTGTGCTGTGTTCTTTCCTCCCTTTCCTCCTTTTTTCTTTCTGCTTCAGGATCAGATAGCTGCTGCTGTGGAAGTCCTTTTATCCCTAAAAGCAGAATATAAACAACAGACAGGCCAGGAATATAAACCTGGAAATCCACCTGTGGTATTTGTCCCTGCTCAGTCTTCTCCTGTTTGTGCTTCTCCATCTGCATGTCCACTAGAGAGTAAATCTCTGTACAGCAAAGTAGCTGAACAAGGCAACGTAGTCCGCAAGCTTAAATCAGAGAAAGCTTCGAAGGTACCGTGGCACTGAATGTTTCTGAGTGGAATATTCTCAGGGTAAACCGACCCCACAGTGTAGGCTTTTATGAAATTTGAAGAGCAAGGTATAAAGAAAGGCTTTTAACTTTCATGAAGTGCCTGCAATAATAATTCTAAGCTGTTACAGCTGGTTTCACCGGTTTTGCAATAATGCATGGAGAACCAAGAGAGGAAATAAATAAGTTTGGGGCTTTATTTTTGTTTTTAATGATGCAAGCTGAGTGAAGGGGTATATTTGCAGTAACTTGGAAGAAAAAAGGGCTGTAACTTGAAGACTAAATGGACAGGAATGAGTATGATAGTTTGATCGTGGCCAGAAATAATGCTTTATTCAGAGTCTGAATCTTTACTCCCTTTCTCCAGTGTAGAAATCCGTGGCTGCTGTAGCTGCATGGAACTAAGCCGCATGGGTGCTTAGGGCACAGAAGTCAGTGTCAGTCATATATACTGCCAGATTAGGTCCTTCAGTATGGAACTTGCAGGTATTTTGTTTGAAAAGTTAAGTTACAGAATTCAATACTTGGCCATACAAAGCTAACATGTTAGCAGGAGTTGAATTGTAATGACTATTAGTGCTGTTCATAGTTGTGTTATCATAGCTGTTGTGTTGCATCTATATTGTTTCTATCTTTGTCTACAGCTGCTTTTTTTTTCCCCTTTTCTTGCTTCAGGAACAAATAGATGAGGCTGTGAAAGTTCTTTTAAATCTAAAAGCAGAATTTAAACAAAAGACAGGTCAAGAATACAAGCCTGGAAATCCACCTTCAGCTCCTCCCTGTGTATCTTCTCCTGCACCTCCATCTTCTGTATGCTGCAGTAACTTGGCATCCTCTAGCTTAGTGGATGACAGAGCACTTTATGATAATGTAGCTGAACAAGGGGAAGTGGTACGCAGGCTCAAAGCAGAGAAAGCTTCCAAGGTACAATAGTATATGGAGTCATCAGTTGCAAGTGTTCCTACAGTTGGCCACTGGGTGGAAATCTTTCACCAAGTAATCATCAGTCACTGTACAAACTCCCTTTATGTCATAGCTCATAGTCAAACTTGAATACTCTGGTCTGCTGCTGTGGAAGTGAGCATGAGACAAATGAGTTTTCAGGAGCTGATGATTTTTGTCCATAAATTTATACTTTGCAGAATTAATTTTTTGAAGGTGGAGGAAAAAAGGAAAACAAGGAGATTCTGCTAGAACATGATAGCTCCCAAGCATGCTTCTGTTGTCTGGGAGGAAGTTTACTTTAACTACACAGAGATAGCTGTTACCACAGCTCTCCTCCTGTTTTGAAGCACTATTGCTAGAGTTTGGTGTTTGTGGGGTGTTTTGTGTGTGTGTGTGTGTTGTTTTTGTTGTTGTTGTTCTTAGCCTGAAAATCCTCTTTTTTAATCAACTGTCTTTTCGATGCTCACCAGTGCATCTTGCTATTTGTCCTCCATATAGGATGAAATAGATGAAGCAGTAAAACTCCTTCTTTCTCTAAAAGCTGACTATAAGGAAAAGACTGGCCAGGACTACAAACCAGGACATCCACCAGTGGCCCAAGCTGCTTTGCCCCAAAAATCAACCATAGAACCCAGTGGTGCAGACACAGCTGAAGCTAAAGCTCTGTTTAATAAGGTAGCTCTTCAAGGAGAAGAAGTCAGGAGGCTGAAATCAGAGAAAGCAGAAAAGGTAAAGACATACATATACTACAATAGAAAAAGGTAATATATTCAATTCTAAAAATCTGTCTTAGATTAACCATTATTATTGGAATTAGAAATCATCATTGAGAGTAGGTAACACTTGAATTCTGGGATCCAAAATATTCTTTAAAAAAAAGCCTGTCAAAAGTGAACATCAAAATGTTGATGTTCTTAAATACATAGCGACTTGTGCAAGGATTTTTCCTCCAACACTGTATAGATATTCATAATGCCATGCATAGGTCCATTTTATTCCTATGACAGATTCACTTTATTCCTGAGATTTCAATGTAGATTTCTCTCTATTTGTATGTTTTTCAGGATAAGGTAGATGCTGCTGTAAAGGAACTTCTTCAGTTGAAGGCCCAGTACAAGTCTCTTACTGGAGTTGATTATAAACCAGTTTCAACTAGTGGTGCTGATGACAAAGACAAGAAGAAGAAAGAGAAAGAGAACAAGTCTGAAAAGCAGAATAAGCAACAGAAGCAAAATGATGGCCCCAAAAAAGAGCCTTTGCAAGCACCAGGTGGTGGTGAGCTCTCCTCAAGTGGATCAGGAGAAGGTCAAGGCCCTAAAAAACAAACCAGGTAAGGATTTGATCTTTAATCTGTTCTCTAGAAACCTAAACTGTTCACTTCTATTCAGGTTTAGAGAGGTTTGTAAACTTCTAATTTCAACTGAAAGCATGGACAGCAAGCAAAAGCAAATTAGCAGCATTTACTTAGTGTCAGCTGCATCTCGGCACCCTACTGAGGAAAATTCACCTAGCCTGTAGCCAAGGCAAAGCACAGCCTGTCAGTGAGGCTCAGCTCTCTGTGTGTACAGGGACCTTGGTATGATTCAGTGTTTGCTTCAGCAAATGAACTGTTGTGTCTTGATGAATAAAACACTGGGGAAAATGAAACCATATGTTAATTTTATTTTTATTGAGGTTTTCAAAACACATATTGCAATCATCAGAAGGAGTATATGTCCCGGCTCAGAGCAGGACACTGTTGTTGCTCATGGTGGAATTCTCTGGTGGTGATTCCAGTGCATCTCCTTTCCTGCCCCCATCCCAAAAGTTTAGAAACTTGCTGTTTCAGATGTGATGATTGCGTCATGGTGGACGACAAGTTGACCATGAGGCAGCAGTGTGCCCTCGTGGCCAAGAAGGCCAATGGGATCCTGGGGTGCATTAAGCAGAGCGTCTCCAGCAGGTCAAGGGAGGTGATTCTGCCCCTCAGCCCTGGTGAGGCCGCACCTCGAGTACTGTGTGCAGTTCTGGGCTCCCCAGTGCAGGAGAGACGTGGAGCTGCTGGAGAGAGTCCAGCACAGGGCCACAAAGATGATTAGGGGTCTGGAACATCTGCCCTATGAGCAAAGGCTGAGAGAGCTGGGCCTCTTCAGCCTGGAGAAGAGAAGACTGAGAGGGGATCTGATCAATGTATATAAATATCTCAAGACAGGGAGTGAGGAGGAGGGGGCTGGCCTCTTCTCAGTGGTGGCCAGTGATAGAACTAGAGGAAATGGCCACAAATTGAGGCACCAAAAGTTCCACAGGAACTTGAGGAAGAATTTCTTAACAGTGAGGGTGACAGAGCCCTGGAACAGGCTGCCCAGAGAGGTGGTGGAGTCTCCTTCTCTGGAGATCTTCAAAACCCGCCTGGACATCACCCTGTGCCACATGCTCTAGGGGACCCTGCGTGTGCAGGGGGGTTGGACTAGATGACCTCTACAGGTCCCTTCCAACCCTAGACATTCTATGATTCTATGATTATATGTTAGAGGCAGAGATGTTCCTTTGTAGAGAAATTGTGCAAGACTAATTTATTTCATGCTGTTAAAATTTCTATGTATGCAGAATTATGCAAGCTTTGCTTTTACCTATTGTTATTTAAGTTTGTTAAAAGTAGAGGCACTTCAGCCATCAGAAGATATTGTAGTTTTACTAGTTATCTTTATTTTCATGATAGGGTCAGTTTTCTGTCTTAAACATGTCAGTCACTCTATTTAAATAGCGAGTTTAAGTTGCATGTGTTTCCTGAAACAGTAGGAACAGATTAGATAAAACATTTTGAAAATATTGAGTAAAAGAGTTTGCACACGGTCTGGCAACCTTATGTTTTTACTGGATTTTTAAAGCGGATTTTTTCTTGATGTGGCAGTTGTGAGAGGAATTAGCAGAGTCCAAGCAGTTGTTAAGAAATTGATTTTTTTTTTTTTTTTTTTTTTTTTTTAAAAATACTCCTCTAAACCGCAGTGAGCAAATACATGACATACATGACCAAATTCATACTGAATTGTCATAAAAAAAAATAGGGGCTGATGAGGAGAACTTAGTTTTATGGAGTAAAATGTTACATTTCTGTACTTCCCACATTTCCCCGCACCCCAACATTTCTTTTTGATGAGAATGCACTGGTAAATGCTCTATACAGCACAGATCTGTTCTTTTTCAATATCCCCAGGCTGGGTTTAGAAGCTAAAAAGGAAGAAAATCTTGCAGACTGGTTCTCTCAGGTAAGTAAATATGAGTTTGAATTAATTTTTTTATTGTCTTATGGATTCAACTCTGTTTTGTCTTTAAATTGGATTTTGTGGTGGTGGTGATGTTTTGGGGTTTTTTTAATACAAAACAAAGTACCCTTTTTATTTCTTTTGTTGCTATTGGGCTCTTAAATAGAAAGTCCTAGATTGAAGCGTTTTGTGAATTTAGGGAACTGTGAAAAGGATAAGTGGCATCTACTTCACCCACACCCCCTTTTATCTCCCCTCACCCTTATATTCATGGGAATTTATCCTTCCTCAAGTGTACATACCTGTAGTGGAGTGGTAGGAATTTCACAGACTTTGAGATTTTATTCCACCTCAAGATGGCATATAATAAAAGTTAGTATCTGTTAGTATTGAGTGAGTTTAGTGTCTCACAAGACGTGTATCAACCATTGACTAGAGAAGGTTAGATTGGTGTGTTTATGAAGGAATGGTAGGCAGATATTACTGGTGTATCTTACCTCTTATTTGTAAGGTCTTTGCATATATCCTAAGAAATTAAAATCTTTTCTGATGCAAGCTCGAAACAGTTCATAGGAACAAACATTTTGACGAATATGGAAACTAGCTTCTATTGCTTACCTGGAATCATAAAATTGAATTTTACTTTAGGAGCTTAAATTATCCATGTCTAGTGTTAAGCTTAATATTTCTGTTTAACTTTTCTCAATTTTGGATCACAGTCGTGTTCTGAAAGTGTATCTTTGCTAGCTTTCTCAGCACAAAGAGTCTATTTATAAATAGGAAACATTTCTTGTGTTGCATGCCATCAGACTTGAAGTGTTGAATGTTCTTTGTGCCTGAAATTGAAACTTCGTTATCTAAATAACATTTTGAAAGGTAATCACGAAATCGGAGATGATTGAATACTATGATGTGAGTGGCTGCTATGTTCTTCGCCCTTGGGCCCATTCTATTTGGGAAGCTATCAAGGACTTCTTCGATGCAGAGATCAAGAAACTTGGAGTGGAAAACTGTTACTTCCCCATGTTTGTGTCCCAGGCTGCACTAGAGAAAGAGAAGTCTCATATTGCTGACTTTGCTCCTGAGGTACACTTCAAAACATTTCTTCACTCGGAAAACAAGAAAACTTAGTCTGCAGATGAGTATGAAAGCAAATTTTCTGTAAACCTGTTTTCCTTTAGGTTGCTTGGGTCACAAGATCTGGGAAAACAGAGTTGGCTGAACCTATTGCCATACGTCCCACAAGTGAAACAGGTAGACTTCTCTTGATGCTTTTTGCTTGTAAAGAAAACAGTAACTGGTATAGCATGACTAAATACAACTTTTTTTACTGTTAAAGGAGAGTTCTTTCTGAAAAGTAGAAGCATGTCATATAGAATGTTCTCTACATTTTATCAAAATTTTCTAAAAACTACTGCAACTTGCAGCAAATTTCAAACACACTATAAATTCCCTCGAAACTACTTTTATTATGTATTTCAGAATCACTCAGGAATTTATCCTGAAGTCTGACTTCCTTTGAGTGAAAAAGATATTTAGTATTGTAAATTGTAGGTTTTAGTATTGTAAAAAAAATTTCTTCATCTCACGATTCATTTAATTTTTTCCCATGTATTTACCTACTACTGTAAACTAGCTTCTTTAAACTTCCCTTTAAGAAATAAATATTTCAAGACTCAAGCTGGGTGAGTGTGTTTGAAACAGATAGGGTAGAGTACCCTGAACTCTCTTGAGGTCAGAGAATTTTTATCTGTAAACCTAGATATATTTACAAACTCTAAGCACTGATTCAAATGTAGCATCACAAGATATTAAGCTTTGGAATGTACTTTGGTCTACTCCCTTTATTAAGCCAAAACCAAGTAAGATATTTTTCAGGATAAATAACACAGGATGAAATTAAAATATCACTTTTAGTGACTGTTTTTCAAGAGAAAGTATACTTCAAATGCAAGTAAAACATAAAAGTGTAATGTTTAAGGTTCTGTGTAGCAAAATAAAATTTTGGGATAAACTGTCCGTATTGCACAGAAAACCAAAACGTGCTTTCTTTTTACAGTCATATATCCTGCCTATGCAAAGTGGGTGCAGTCACACAGGGACCTCCCTATCAGGCTTAACCAGTGGTGCAGTGTTGTGGTATGTCAGTATGCAATATCTCAGTGAACTGTTCTATTGTAAAGGCAACCCAGAACAATTATCCTGTGAGAATATAGCATGATGCTAGTAATAACCTATGTTTCATGGCAAAAATATGAAGTGGCTTATGTGATTTTTTTTTCCACTGCTTTTGTTGAAGTGCACTTTTGTTTATAAGTGATACTATTAAAGTAAATACAAATCTGTAAATAATCCCCTTTTTGGACCTTATGAATAATTTTGTAATTTGTGAGCAACATAGGCAACATATTTACAGATGTAGTTTTAAGTAATGAAAAAGAATCACTTCTGTGTTGAACACACATTTTAATGATTGGTTTCCCTTTTGCAGCGTTGGGAGTTCAAACATCCCCAGCCTTTCCTTCGCACTCGTGAGTTCCTTTGGCAAGAAGGTCACACAGCATTTGCAACATATGAAGAAGCAGCAGAGGAGGTAAAAATCACTGAATATGTTGGTGCTTTTGCTTTCAGAAAGGTATCTTACTCTACAGCGAAACAAGCAAATCCTTTTGCTAGGAACTGTTGGAAATCTGTCTGTCTGTTTTTGGGCACCCTCATACAAAAAGGAGTTGTGAGGGCTTTTCCCCTTAAACAAGTTTAATTGCAAGGCTTTTTCTCCGTGTGACACTGAAATGTTTTGGCTGGCAGTCTTGACAATTGCATGCAACCTAGAACTCAGTTTTTCTCAAATGTAACCTATTTGTAGGTTTTAATTCAAACAACATGCAGTTTGAAGAGAGTGATATTAATAGAGGATACTTATTTTCCTTAAAAATCAAAATAACCAGTTCACTTCATACTTTTTAGAAATTTTAAGACTTCCTCTTTCCAAAGATGCATGTTTTAGAGAATGTAATGAAATATCCTTATTTACCTAACATTTATTCAAATGTTTAGATGGAAACTAAAAATCAGTATAATCTGTGGTAGCATGGCATTTCTGTAGTAACTCTTTTAGGCTCGGATATGTAGTTGTAAACTTCAAGGAGTTGTAAACTACTGAAGTTGTCTGCATACTGAAGTTTAAAATGATTGATTTTTTTTGTGTGTGTGTGTGTGTGTCAAAATTTCGAGAGGGTTTTTGAATATTAAAAGTTTCAATGTCTGGTTTTTGTACTAATACTTTGTACATGAAGATATTTCATGATTTAGCAAATGCAAAATGCTAAGTAATTCTTAAGTTAGAATGTTCCTCCTAGGTAATGCAGATACTTGATCTGTATGCACGAGTGTATGAAGACCTCTTAGCAATACCTGTTGTGAAAGGAAGGAAGACTGAAAAGGAGAAATTTGCTGGTGGTGACTACACAACCACTGTAGAGGCATTTATATCTGCCAGTGGAAGAGCTATTCAGGTACATTCAGGTGTTTGTTAAAGAGTATTTGTTACATTAGCTAGAGCAAGATGAAATCCTTAGACTGATACTTGATGGACCTAACTTTTCATTGAGCTGAATTTACTGTGTGCAACTATTTCAGGGAGGAACTTCACATCATCTGGGACAGAACTTCTCAAAGATGTTTGAAATTGTATTTGAAGATCCCAAGAAACCAGGAGAAAAACAGTTTGCATATCAGAACTCCTGGGGCCTAACAACTCGAACAATTGGTGTAATGACAATGATCCATGGAGATAACATGGGATTGGTGCTCCCTCCTCGGGTAGCTTGTGTTCAGGTATGTAAAAATGTTTCATAACATGTTAAACCATTATTTCATTTCCCTTCCTGTCTTGGAATTCATGAATATTTCATATTGGGCACCCAGAAGGGATTCTAGGGATACTGCTAAGTATTAGGGGCATTAGGAGTTGTCTAGTTACAAAAATGCACTATAAAGTTAATACACATTATTTTGTTAGTTGCAGATCTGCAGTACCTGTACTAATGGTGGCCAAGCTCCCTTTGTATAGTATCCATTTAAAATAATATTTTTTTCAGTTGACTGAAAAGGGAAATTTATTACTTCTGAGATCTTGAAAGACATGTCTTGACTATAGGGCTATAATACTGCTTTTAGGTTTTTACAGTAAATAGGAGCTAATTTTCTTACAATGTAAAGTACATACCATGTTATATTGCAGGTTGTGATTATTCCCTGTGGTATCACAAATTCCCTTTCTGAAGAGGACAGAGAGGCTCTGTTGAAGAAATGTAATGAATATCGTAATAGGCTTCTGAGTGTTAATATCCGTGTACGTGCTGATTTAAGAGACAATTATTCACCTGGTTGGAAGTTCAACCACTGGGAACTTAAGGTACGTGTCTTCCATTAAACCACAAAATCACAGAATCTTTAGGACTGGAAGGGACCTCGAGAGATCATCTAGTCCAACCCCTCTGCTCCAGCAGGGACACCTAGAGCACATGGCACAGGGTGGCATCCAGGTGGGTTTTGAAGATCTCCAGAGGAGGAGACTCCACAACCTCTCTGGGCAGCCTGTTCCAGGGCTCTGTCACCCCCTCAGTAAAGAAGTTCCTCCTCACCCAGAGATGAAACCTCCTATGCCTCAGCTAAAAACCATTGCCCCATGGTATTAGAAGCGTATATGGAGTGTGTGTGCTGGGCAGAATAACTTGTGTTATTTCTATTAAAACAAACAGATTATTTTCTACCAGATAACCAGTGATCACCTCTATTATGGTATTATTTCCATTAATAGAAAGGAAGAAAAGAAAACATGCTGTCTTTTGATAGAATATGTGTGTTTAGATTTCCCTTGCCTGTATGTAGGAGACAAGAAACTAGATGGTTCTTGTCACCAAAGTTTACAAAGTGTGCTGAGAAAGTGGCTGCCTGATTACTGTGAAATTGTGCGACTAATAAAGATATCAGGGCTGTGCTCAACAGAACTTGGCTTTAAAATTTATTGCTGATACACTTGAAAGTGTTTCATACAGTGAGAGTTAAAAGGGATTGTTGACTGGAGTAGACTTTTAAATGGTCAGGAAAGTCTTCATAATAATTTTGATTTTGGAATTGAATTTGCACTGTCTGGGATTACTGCATTATTTTTATTGTGTTTTAATGATATAATTTGCATGCTTACAGAGGGACTGTCTCCAAGCTAGTGAAAAAGCATGCAGCAAAGTGTAATGCACAGGTGGAAATAAGAGTGTGCAGATGGACTGTTTTCTAAAGAATACAGAGTTTTGAGAATGAACATATGAACATCATGTTTTAACTGATTGTTTGTTTTTTTTTTTTTTTTTTTTTGTTCATTTGTTTTTTAACAAAGGGTGTTCCAATCAGGGTTGAAGTAGGACCACGAGACATGAAGAGCCAACAGTTTGTAGCTATCAGGAGAGACACAGGACAGAAGTTGACTCTATCTGAACATGAAGCAGAGGACAAACTCAAAGAGATTTTGGAGGAAATCCATGCTAACCTTTACAACAGGTAAGTTGAGAAGTGTAGTAAACTGCCGTGCTAATCACAGGTGTACTTTGCCTGTCAGAAGAATTTCTCATTTCTTTGATTCAACTGCACCGAAAGGCAAGTTTGACCCATATTTTTTGTGATGTTTCATTTTCTCGATTTTTTTTTTTTTAATCTATATGCACTTGGATAGTATTGAACAGACATGCACAACACTATAAATAATGTGGTGAAATTGGCAAGCAGCAGCATGGAGAACAGTCAGTCTGAAATTATCAAAATTTTATAATTTTGAGGGCAAAATATTGAAAGCTTAAGAAAGTTCTAATGAATATATGACTTCTCGTGACTTACGTTTTATCAGTCTGAAACTTTAGTTGGTGAGTGGGGTTATGGGCCTGAAAATGCCTTGACTGTTTTTTGGTTTTTGGTTTTTTTTTTTCCCTTCTTTCTTCTCCCTAGAGCTTCTGCAGACCTAAAAAGTCATATGGTGGTGGCTAACACTATGGAAGACTTTCAGAGAGAGCTAGATTCAGGAAAGGTAAGGAAATCCTTTACATTCCAAAGGGCTGATAAATGCCTTCACACACTCTGTCCCTTACAGCTTGCCGGGGCTAGGAATTTTGTGACCTGTTTATATAAATACTGTTGCCTTTTCTTGAATTTTCCCCTTACAATTGAAGAAGACTCTCTTGTAGAGCTATCAGATGTTTTTTGTGAGGAATGGCATAGGAATGGAAAGCTTTTTCCAGGCTAGCAGCATTCAGAATTCTTATCTTCCATGACAGGTGACAGAATGCCTTGAATGACTTTAAATGCAGCGCGTGAAACGGCAGCATTAAGTGTTGGTGTTTTTATTGGGAAGTGCTTTTGGAGAGATCAATATAGATATTCAGATTACAATAAACTACTGTCATTATTGTAATACAAACTGTGCAAAACACTTGACAAATCATGTCATAGAGTCCAAGTAAGAGTCTAAAGTACATCCTACTTACGTCAAAGATGTTTTGCCTTTATGACCTTAGAAGTCATGGAGTTCTCTGAGAGCTGCTGGAAACCAGCAACCTCCTTGGGTGGATGGAAGTATAACTGATATGGTGTACAACTGAGCTCTATTGAGCTGTTTCCACAGGGGTACTGGCATAAGATCTTAACCTTGAAACGTCAACACTCACTGCTTATGAAATTGTAAATAGTTAATTTATTCAAGTAGAATCTCCAGGATTGATCGTTAAGGCTTTGTATTTTATAAAGAGAGATTAGGATTTTTGTGTTCACATTTGGTCTGCTCTGAAAATTTCAGAATTTTTGATTGACGTCCCTTGAGTGCCACTAAATTCAGGGTTACTTTTTGTTGAATTTCTAAAGAGCTTGACGTGTAAATGATGGTTAGTCTTGGCCTTCCATCATACTCTTTTATTGCACTTTTCTTTTGAGTCTTGTTATAGATTGGATTTGGTTGTGAACCTCAGAGGAGGAACTGATTTATCATGCTTATCATGTGTAGCACTGCCTTATTTTCTCTGCAAAGCTCAATATAAGTAAAATACTCTGTTTTCAAAGTATTTTATGCTTCTCTGACTGACTATAAGGGGTAATTTTCCTAGTACAACTATCTCCAAAGCTCTAGTTGAATCTGGTGGTAAATTTAAAAGCAAAGCAGAAACTTCAGCCTTTGTTTAACAAATAATTCTGCTCTCTCTAAATCTTTATATAATACTACTCTAAGAGAATTGATATTAAATGAGAATTCAAATACAGATCTAATACGTAGTGTAGTTAAACTTGTAAACAGTTATTTTTCCATTCCAAATTAAGGAAACTGAAATCATTTCAGTATTAAATTTGTAATCAGAAAATCTAAATTGGAAAAAAAAAGTGCATCATTTTGTGGCTGTTTATCTACTCGTGTGTGTTGTATGGACAAAATTTTGTGGCACATCTGTTCTGCGAGTTCTTCAAACCATACGGTATTAACACTGGCTACAGTGTTAGAGGTAGCTTGTAAGCTCAGCTACTACTGCTTGATTTCGTGTTGCTGTTTTCTCTGTCCTATAATTGCAGCGCAGGCAATCAGCTCTTTTTAAAGTGTGGAGTGCTTCTGAGTTCCTTGAAGCTGTATGTAAAGCTGTAGCTCAGGCTGTAGGAAAATTGCAGCAATATTTAAAATTCTATTTAGCTAACAAAAATGAACTAAAAGTCTAATAAAGTGTGTTCGTGTTCAAGGCAGTATGAGGATTTTGCACTAGGTGTATAAATTTTGTTAAAGAAAAGCATTTACTCTTTTGATAGAATTAAAATGTCACTGTGTGCACACGTAGTAACTATTATTGGCCTTAGCTCATTCGAGTATACAAGAGTATGATTTCGGCTTCGTTCCCTCTACTCTCCTCAATCAAACTACCTAACGTTCCTAGCAAAAGGTGCGTTGAGATACCCTGCCTTTTTTCCTAAGAGAGAAATGTGCTGTTCTTGTCTTGTACAGAAAATAGGAAAATTCAGACTACTGAAACTCAAAAGGAAACTTCTTGGGGAAAGCATTATTTTACAGTATGCAAGCAAGCACTTGCCTTGCAGTGTGAGAGATTTAAACCATTCCTGGAAAAAAAATATTTTCAAGAGAAAATAGTGCTTATACTTTCTACGATTGTAAGATGTCTTGGTTAACAAATATAATAAAATTGGTCCACTGACTTAAGTGTTTCTTTGGATTTGTTTAGTATTTTTGTGCTTGCTTTCTTGCTTTGAAACTTTGAATACTCATGAGATCTTAAGATTTACAAATCTTCCTGAGAAAAGAGGGTTTTTCAGCTGTATAACCGATTTTTCCATTTCAGATTGTGCAAATTCCTTTTTGTGGAGAAATCGAGTGTGAGGATTGGATCAAGAAGACCACTGCCAGGTAAAGTGTGATTGAACTAGATCGAGCCCAAATGATTGAATATAAAGCATTGAATGTAAGATTCCTCTAGGTGTAACACTGATATATAGTCCCTAAACAAGTAAAGTGCTTGAGTTCTAAAGTTTTCAGACCCATGAGCATGCTTTGGGGATTTCTTTTAATAATGTACTTTACCTTTATTTTAGAATAAATTTATTTATATGCCTTTATGCTGTCATTTCAGGGATCAAGATCTTGAGCCTGGTGCCCCCTCCATGGGAGCAAAAAGCCTCTGCATACCGTTTCAGCCTCTCTGTGAACTGCAGCCTGGGGCAAAATGCATCTGTAGCAAAAACCCTGCTAAGTTCTACACTCTATTTGGTCGTAGTTACTAAATTACTAATGAAACCACCTTTTCCTTTATCTCTGAATTGAACTTTTTTTAATAAGACTGGAATAGCCCCCAAACTTATCGGTTTTGCAACTTTTTAAATGACTCAAAAAAAAAAAAGCCATAAACCATAAAACCCCTGGTTGTCAGTCTTAGACTAGCAGTAATTCACATATTTTTCTGTAAACATCTCTAATAAACATGTATTGTGAGCTGTAATGTGCCTTAGTCTTTTTTATTTCCATGTTGCTTAATAGGAAGGATAGATTATTCTTTGCTCGTGTCTATTTTGTTTCTCCTTTTTGGTATATATAATGTTCTTTTAACTCTGAGAATATATTATGTGACATTTTCTCCATTTTCTAGAAATGTTTTACAGTACAGTATTGGGTATCTACATAAACTATGGATAAAACATCTGCAGTTAATTTTGCTTAAAATAGCTTATATTTTTTTCAATTTTTCAATCCAAACTTGCTGTTATTCTTTTAGGCAAAATGGAAGTTGATTTTCAAAGAGGATAGAATCCAAGACTCCCCCTGGAGTCAGGTATTTCAAGGAATATATTCATCCCAACTTAAAACATGTTTCAAACGCTATCTTAAACTAAATGCCAAGTTGCTAGCAAAATATAGGTTAATGTCATTTCTTGTCCACCTTTTGCAATGAGTACAAGACTCGATTTCTCTTATCTTGCTGGCTGGCAGTTACAGCTGTCTCAGGGTGATACTGCAGTGAGTAACACAAAAACAATCTGAAGAGAGGCATTTGCAGTGATAAACTTCTTGGTCTGTCATTGTATGCCTACCAAGTTCCATAAAACCCTTTGACTTTTCCTTCCCTTATTTTGTGTTACTTAAGGAGAAAAGGCCGAGGTTGCAGAGGTACAAGATAATTTGGAAAAAAAAAAGTACTTCTGACCAGTAGATTGGTTAAGAAAATATGAGATACTGCATCATTTATTGCCTGCAGTGACTTGTCGATAGTACAGGCCTACCTTGTTCCTTGCTTTCCTGTATATTTGGAGGCCGTCCACCTAACCCCTTTCCCTGAGAGACTGCATGGAAACCGAGCAGTCAAATAGTTGGGCCAGTAGAATTATCTGCAGCCTTTTTTCTTTTGTTATATTATGCCTTGCTGACTTACTGACTTACAGTATCATTCCCAGATCTGCATATTTCTCTGTTCTTTAGAAGTTTGTAAAATGTTTGCCCTTGCATAGATGCATGTGGCCAGCCTTCCTCGTTAAAATGCTGAATATCAACTTGAAGTAGCGGCCTGCCTAACTTAGGGTCACGCGTCTTGGGATCGTACCACGGTGTTCCAAGCAAAGTGCAAAAGTAAGGAACTAATTCAGATCAGCTTGCTCAGAAAGCTCAAGTACTTGGGAATGTGTTGTGATTAGTCCTGAAACATTTTCTGGTTACATCTCAATCTCATGTTCATCTTTCTAGATATTTTTTTAACTACCTAGGCAAAGTCTCCTGGGTATTATTTACCCGAGTGTTTTTGGGGGTGGTACTGCAATGCGTACGTGTATTGTTAACTGAGAAAGACAAAAAAATGAAAGAGGAGTCCTAAAGTTCTTCCAGCCTTGCCTCCCGGCTCCAGCTCTGACTGGAAGTATGCCTTGAGTGGGAGGGCAAGCCCAAGAATAGCCGTGTTCTCCCGCTCAAGTGAGACCTGGCCTGCTGCTGCATTTCCCCCTGGCTGCTGCGGGAGGATGGGCAGTAGCAGCTTCCATGATCCGAAGCACAAGAGTCTAACGAGTACAAAGAAGCAGAAAAATTTAATGAAGACTTGAAAGCATTTTTACCTCTCATTGAAACACTCTGCAACACTGGTCTTCTAAATATGAGATGTGGAAGCTGCTAATGTGCGCAGAATAGGGAAGGATGATTTAAATGCAGTCTCTAAAGCTGCAAGCTTATCAGCTTGATCAAATAAACTACCTTGAACCAGTTGACTTGATCAAATACAAGAGTAAACATGTTGACAGCATTTTTTTTTTCTTTTAGAGCACTTCCTCTCATTATGCCATGAGTTTGAAGACAGGGTTTTCAAGGAGGAATAAACATGTTTTCCCCACCTTTAGAATATTTCCTCCTTCCTTTTCTTCCCCTCACCGTATTTTTTCCTAATTAGAGTAGGGCTGGAAGCAGCTGGAATGTGGATGAATCACCTCCAGATCTGTCTCATGGCTGAGGAGAGAGATTTTAATTTCAAGTACTTGTCCTCCAGAAGCACAATCGTCTGAGCTGTCTGTAAAGGCGTATGGAAACATTGTTCCCCTTACAGACCTTTAGGTTTTCACGCAAGTTAGTAATTGTGTTTCTGAGAAATTTAGTAAATCAGTAATGCATTATGATTGGCTAAATTATGTTACTGCATGTTTATGATAGCTCTTTATAGTAGCCCCTTTAGGGCTGTTTTGTTCTTACAGTTCCGCTCTTGCAAATCCTGTCTAAATAACATAGTGCAGTGGAATACAGCGGCCGTGCCTTACATGCTGCTGCTCCCTATTGGCAAAACCGAGCACGCCTCTTGGCTCTGCTGCTTTGCGTACCGCGAGCTCGTGTTTTGGCAATTGCAACATTGGGGTGCTGCGTCCAACAGGATTTTCAAGAGCTTTGAATTTTGACCTTAGCCTGTTCCTGGTGAGAGTAATGAGAAAAATATTTTGAAAAAATCTCACTTCTCACTCTCTGTAGTTCCAGTAATAAAATAATAAAGTGATTGAGTATCACCCCTAGTACAGGAGTGAAGAGAACACAGCAAGTATAGCTGGAGTGTAAGTAGTTATGCAGCTGGGGGAGGAAGAGGGTTATTCAAACATGAACAAGTAAGAGGCTGTGTGCTCTGATTACTTGTAGCTTTCCCATGCATACATTGCTTGGATTACCGCTTTCGTAAAACTGGCCCAAAATTCAGAGCAGATTCTGAAGCTGAAACAGAAGTAGTCATAACTCAGGTGAAAAAGAGAAACCTCAATTGCCTCCCGGTAGTACTTGAGCAGTCAAATGAACAGATATTAAATATTACATCTACTGGCAGACATTGCTTCTAACAGGCTGGAGTTTGAACATAAATATTTTGGCCAATTAATCCCCATGAGCAACAATAAATAAATAAATAGAAAGTTAGGGATGGGAGGTTGAATTTTTGACCTTAAGTTAATTCATCTTGGGAAGTCTAAGGCCAGGAGGGGCACTTGGTTGACTCGGGTTATTGTTATCACTGTCTTATCCTTCTGTGGCTGTTCTTCACGCCATTTCCTTCCGCTTTATCTTGAAACCAGCTGTGCATCTATGTACCTAGATGGAGGTTTCAAAAAAACTACGTCATAAACGTCTCAACGAAGGCACCTGCTCTTATCATCCATATTGCCTACTGTTCTGTTAGCAACCTTATTTCCTTAACTGAAATCCATGTTGGCACATAAATGCGTATGTTTGCACACAAGAGCACAGACATTGCTGCGGTGTTTGACATAAAAAGCTTATCTGTTTTATGTTCTTCTCACTATGGTCCAGAAGTGGCACAAAGTATGAACTAGGCCCACTGCATTTCACGCTTTTCCCTCAATTTCTTGTCATGCTTTTACCTAAATCTCTGTATCTGGCCTTGCAAATATAAGGAGATTGCTTTGGGAATTTTGAGATAGGCAGAGATTTCTAAACAGGAAATGAGGAATGCGCTTTGGGTTGTGGCCAACCTTTCATGTCTAGTAGTCATACACTCAGGGAATGGTCTCCAACTTTGTTTGGTACCCATGGGAAATCCTTAAACCTTGTGAAGTGTACAAACAGCAGAGAACTCTGCTTGATCAAATGGAATATCAGTTTGGTTATCTTTAAAACTAGTGCTCTAGCTAACATTTTTGACAACTCTGTCAGCCTCATGTCATTAGAAATAATGTCAACCCAGCACAGATTGAAATTTCTGTTCCTGAAGATATGTAGTATTTTCTCAGTACTAGAACTGCTGGCAACAGAATGACTGAAATGTCACCTGGAAATTTTATGCCAAAGAAATACTGTCTCCAGCATCTCAAAATTTTGGGCCACCTTTTAACGTTCTCCTGTGTAGCCCTTGGCCTGTTTTTGAGAGTGGTGCCGTTGGCTGGCGCTTCTGCTAGTCCGTATTGTCTTAGTATTATTTTTGTTAAAAAAAGAGTCTTCTGTGGGCAGAGCCAGAAGTGCAGGTAGAGATTTCAAGTCGTCTTCACATGACGAATCCTGCTAAACCGCCCTTTAAACTGATTTATTGTTTTACTGCTTCCTATAAAAGCGGCTGCCACATGCGAGCCACGCTGACCGGCGAAGGGCAGAAGTGCCGCGATCGAGCCGCCGCGCGCACGGCTCGGGCTTGCCGAACCGCAGCGTAGGAACGAGCGCCAGCGATGGGCCGCTACTCGGGGAGGAGCAGCAGGCTCATCCTCATGTGCCTCGTGAGCCTGGCGCTCTTCGCCGTGGAGGTCTCGGTAGCGTACCTCGGCAACTCGCTGAGCTTAACCTCAGATGCCTTCGCCGTTCTCTCTCACTTCATCTCCATGGTCGTCGGCTTGGTGGGCGTCAGGTTCAGCCGCGTTAGGTGGCACAAGGCTGGCACCTACGGCTTCTACCGGGCAGACGTGCTGGGAGCCTTTGGCAACTCCGTTTTTGCCGTCGCTCTGATGCTCAGCGTCTTCATTGAGGCCATCAAGAGGTATATCAGTCCTCAGAAGACGGAAAACGCATTGCTTGTCCTCATTGTCGGGATCGTAGGTCTGTTCTTCAACGTGCTAAACTATGTCATCTTCATGGACTGCTGTTACTGTCGCGCGCCCCAAGGAGACACTGAAACAGGTAAATAACCTAACGCAGTTATTCAGCGTAACCCCAGCTTAGCGGCTGCCTGTTTTGCTCTTCCTCTGAGATGGGCGAGTAACGCGTTGCCGTTTTCTTCATTCTTTTGTGAGCAGTGATTAGTGGATTTTCTGGCTGAACCTACCCCAGTCTCCTACTTGCCCTGTGAGGCAGCCATCAGCACGTGTGTGTCTCAGGGATAAGTGCGCCAGTGGTGTGTGCGAGGACTCTAAAGAGACAGTGACCTACAAGGGAAACTTTCTCCCTGATCCTCTGAGAGGCCGGGCAGGGGTAAAGGTGTAGCAGCATCTTAAACTGATGCTTCACGGGAAGGTACCTGATCCTGAGGTATCAGCCATCCACAGTCGATAACTCTCAGTGCTTTAGTGCTTCGGCGGTCGTTTTCGTTCAAGACGTGATTATCTTCTGAGAAGCGCTCACGGTTTATATGAGGCAAAGATAGGTAAAGGCAAAGCAGGAATGTCGACTTTCCTTCGTTTGAGTGTACGCAGAAAAAGAAAGCTGTTCTGAGACTATTTCAAAGCTGACCACAAAACTTGCCAATGCAGAGCTGAGATATTCTTTGTTAATATTTGAGACGTAGGAGAGAAACGGTGATACTGTGCTATGTAAATCTTTTCTCCATATAATGCCTGCAAAAATCACAAGGATTGCACACAGCTCCTGTGACGAATTTGCAGAGGGTTTTACTGAAGGCCCAGAAGTTTAGTTTTCCTGTTTATTTTTCTTGGCATATAATTTTAAAGTTTTTACATTTGGACAGGACTGTTATTTCTAGAGAAGGTATCTTACTTTTTATGACTTTTATGTGCATGTACTCACATACTTACACAAGCTCTATCTCTGTGTATACACAAAAATCTATATTTATGAATATGTTTGTGTGTACACCTGTTTCTAAAAACAAATATTTCAGCTGGGAGAGGAACTAGGAATTTGCCAAACATTAACTGGATAACCTGAGCGAAAGGGTGAGCCAACCTGTATGATAAAGCAGCTGCTTTTATATACGGTTTAGGAGAGGTAAGATAAGATTTCTATTTGCCTTTAAGGTTGGACAGGGTTTGGGATTTTGTTACCCTCCTGTGCTAGAAACTGAAGTTTGTTAGTTTATGTTTCAGCGTCAGATGCGTTTCCTGTAGTACTGAAAAGCAGACAGTTGCTGAACCATCTCCAGGTGACACTGAGGGTTTAACCTCCCCGGTGTGTATCACCAGCACAACAAGCACAGCTTAGGCTCCCTGCCCGGCTGTTCACAAGCCCAGGGCTTTAAAATCTGAGCTGCGTTGAGGCAGGAGTTGTGCTGGCATGTAGGTAGCAGGGGAGCTAATGAGTTTTGTCCTGCCCCATATACACGGTGTGGATTTGTCTGTGGTTTTGTCTTCTCGTTTTCAGTAAGGTGAACACATTCGTTTCCTCTAGCTCTCCAAATTTAACCTGAGTGGGACTTTTATTATGTTTCTTTCAAAAGAAATGTTACTTCTAAATAATGATACTCTGAAAAGCGTAGATAGGTATACACACACACACACGCACACATCGGAAAATAACCTGGCCTTCCATCTCTTGTTACTGTGTTTATGAGGAAAAGATGCTTTTTTTCCTCAAGCTGAGGAGGCAGCAGCTAAAGGGAACGTTCTAATGTCTCAGTGTCACTAGCAGAAGCTCAGCGGGGCGAAGGTGCTGCCTGAGTTTCACTCATGCCCTCCTGCCGACGACGGGGAGGGCTCCCTGCAGGCGCCAGGGCCTGTCACGCAGCCCTCACAGGGCCGGGCCTGCTCCACACCCCATCCCGTACGCAGGGAATGGGCTCGACTCTCTCCCCGCTTGCGGGAGAAGTGCCCTGTTCAGTGCGGCTGTTTGGGATTGCTTGGGAAAGAAAGCAAACGAAGAGAGTAGTTCGACATCTGAGTGTTGCGCTGCGGGCTCCGGGAGCGGTGGGAGTCGCCACATCCAGAGAAGTGAGTTATTGCCTGTGCGCCAGTGCCAATATTAATAGCCCCAGTCAAAAGTTCACGCACTTCAGCTGCCCTCAGGAGCAACGGGGACGTGCCCGTGGCTCTCCTGGCATTGCCAGAGGGAACCTTGCCCAAGGCCATGGCCAAGCTAGGCCAGCGGACACAGCCCTGCTCACGTGTCTTGATCCAATTCCCTACTCTTCTACCTCACTGCATTTCCAGTATCTACTCCCTGGATTCTGCTCTCTATCCAAAAGCTTTCCCTGGTTCTCGCTGCTCTGCGCTCCCTCCGTGCTAGCACAGTCAGCAGGTGCAGGGCAGCGAGGATGTGCCCCCTGCCCTCCTCCCGCGCTGGCCCAAAGCAGCGGGGCAGATAGGAAATACCTCTGCACCCTCTGTGGAAACCACCCCATGGAGGCACCTAGGCCAGCCAGGCCAGCCACAGCAGCAGCGAGGGCAGCACAGGCTACGTTCTGCTTTGACTTAGCAAATATTTCCTAGATTCGTAAAAACATAGAAATATGGAAGTCTCCCTCAGAAACAAATTCTAGAGCACAAGCATTCACAAGGTACTTATCTTAGGCTTGTGGTGGGAAACAGCAGAGCAGCTTCAGGCAAGGCCTTCTCACAGTTCTGAGGTTCTGTATCCCACGCGGAGAATTTTGGCGCAAAAATTAACAGCAATTAGGAATCAAGGTAATAAGCAGCTGAACAAAAGAATCAGACTCTTAAAGCAGATACCAGACAACTTTAATATAGGCCATACTTTCTATAGTTCATAGCAGAAATACAGAGCTTGTTTTATTACACATAACGATCAGGTTATTCTTATGTCTCACGTCCAGTATAAAACTCTTTTACTCATCCAGATGTCATTTAAAACTTAGCACGGAGAAAGCACCACAGTGGTCTGATTACAATGACTCTTTGCTGTTTACATTGAGAAAATAATAAAGATTTAACATGGAGAACATTTGATCTGTCATTTTGTGGTCTGTGCTGGGGATGGGGACTAGGGAATGAAGGAGATGCAGCCCAGCCCGACCTCCCTGATTTTAAGCCATGCACAAAATGGTTGGATCCAAGAGAAACAAGTCTGATTTTGTAAGGAAAGGCATGGTGGTCGTCACAGTTTCCTGTTCGTTAAATAAGACACGTTTCGTGTCTGCAACCAAGTGGCTTGCAAGTGCGATTGAGCAGGCGAGAGCATGAGCTTCCCATGTGATGAGACCTTGGGGTCTTTATTCTTTTATCTCACTGCACACCAGCAACCTGCCTCTGAGATAAGCGGTGACATGTAAACCAGCAGTCACTTAGCTGGAAAACAGCTTGTTCCTCCTCCTGGGACTAACGCAGAGTGAGCGTGCCTATTCTGAGGCTTGCTGTGAGGCTCGACTTCACAGACTTTTGCTGTAGGACTGGGCTGAGGGTAAGTTTGTGAATGAACCAAGATTAAGACAAACCCAAGCTTTAACTGGCAGAGTGATTCGGGAAGGCTTTGTTGCTGTCATAGTAGGAACTCAATTTGTGTCTCTCATCGCAAATCTATAGATTCCGTGGGAAGGGAGGACATTGATAGACCAAAATAAGCAGGCACATTACTGCTTGATCTATATTGTAATGCAGTGGAGACCAGGTAAGCAGAAGTGTGTACGTGTTAGAAAGCAGTTGTATTTTTAGCTGCATTTTTGATTGAACAGATCCAGCAATCAGTCCTGCAGGAGACAGAAGTGCTCTAGGGATCAGAAATAGTTTTAAAATGCTTAAAACCCTACTTCAAATGGGCATCATGATCACAGGTGTGGCAGGGCCTAGGGAAATATATGATCTGACAGTAAGTTAAAGAGAGCAGACAGTAGACAAGGAAATGTCTTGAAATCCCACTTAGTTTTTTTTCCGTTCTGTTTCCATTAAATCTGCCTTCCAAATCAGCTTCATCTACGGATATCAAAGCAGCTCCCACAGGGAAGTCTTCCTTCATGCCCATTTTCAGTGACATAAAGAACCTATGACTTGACTGTCTTTCTGCAAGAATTTAAGGAGGGAATAAGCCTATGCCCAGCCCATGGGTTTGCTCTGTTCCTGCGTCCTCTGTTTCCACATCAAAGCTTAAAACCAAGCTCAAACGAATGACACTCTGTAGTGCTCTGTAGGACAGTATGGAAGAAGCCAGCTAAGGATGAGAAGCACTCTGAGGTCCAGCAGAGTGCTGGTCGCAGGGGTGTAGGAATTGCTGTGGCTGATGTCCTGCAGTAGTGTCTTTCCTGCCTACTAGCTATCCACACAACCACTGACCGTTTGGCACCTCCAGGGTCTCGGACCAAGGGCAGTGGCACTGCAGGTCACAGGGGGAATGCACAGTAAGAACAGGTATCTTTCCACAATACAAGATTTGACTGAGGTTTTTCACAATCCCATAATTCACTCTATAAAAGAAAAGAAAAATAACTTCCCTGGTCTGGATAAGTTTCTCTCTCAAAGGCACTGACCATGCCAGTAGCATGGCTTGGAGATGTGAATGAATAGGAAGGAGTCCTAGGGAGAGCACTCGCAGTAACACTCGCTCACTTCCTCAAACATTGGCTCACTGGGCTATTCTCAGACAGGTTTGAAAGCATCTTCTCAAGAAGATGCTCACTACTGACTATTACTATTTTACCACTAGTTTGAATATGTCTTCATCATGCAGATGATACTTTCCCTAAAACTAACAACTCTTTTGTAAATGCCTCATGCTAATCCCTGCCTGTACTACATTCATAGGAGGATATTCATCGAACACACATCACTTGGGTTCACCAGCAAATGGTTTCTGGATTCATAGTGCATCCTTATGTTTCTGTTGCCAGTATTGTGCACGATTATATCCAATGACTAAATGCTTGCCAACAAAGTATGTATCAATCTGGGGACATATGCAGTTGTTTCCGTATCCAAGAGGTACTAGTGTGTTGACATGCAGGTACACAAAGCCTGCGCTAACCAAGAATTCAGATTTTCTGGCTTTGCTTGTGATAGCATTACTGGAGGTAGTAATCTCAAACATAACAAAAAAAGAAAGAAACAAGGGAAACTCTCAAAATAATTTTAAATGTTTATCAGATACCAAAGACTGAACACACATAGTTTCTGCAGGTAGTCTTTTTTTTTTTACATCCTCACCAAATTCTTCCAAAGCTTATATATTAATATATCTCTTTCTAAGCAGGTACCTAAAAGGCTGGCCAGATCTATGTTAACTATGACAGCTAAAAGCTCAAATCCATAATCTTAAAGGAAGACAAGAACGATGGGAATTCTATTAAGAAGCATGTTCCACTAGATTTTCTTCTTTTTTTTTGTGCTTTGTGAAATGTTTGTTCTTTCTAAATCAAACTAAAAAGGTAATCTAACGGGGACACATTTTATTTTCCTCAACTGCGTTAAAGGAGAAAAATTCTACATCAAAAGAAGCAAAAACAAATGTTTTGGGGCTACTCTTTCACCAAAATGAAAAGCAGAGAAGGAAAATTTTCAGGTCTGCATGTAAAGGGCTCTAAGCATCTCTGAATGGCAGATACAACAGCAAGAGAGTAAGATCAAAACTCATGGACCTGCATTCCAACAATCCCAGTACTCTTGAACTTTGGGTAACTACATTTGCATTCAACCTTGAACCAATTTCATACTAATGGCCAGGGCAGTTATACGACTGTATCTGTAGTGAGTCGCAAGGAAATAAAAGCACTGTAAGATAACTAGGTTCAAAGTCATAAACAGCTTTAGTGCATTAGAAAACTTCAAGGCTGATCTGTTATATAAATTAATTCTAATTGTTTTATTTGGACACTATTCTGCAGGGAGTTGGCTAAAGACACAGTTTGATATGAGCTGCATGCTAGAATCACTGCTGGGACAGATTTTTTTAATTTTATTTTTGCCATACGACTCAATATAACTTACAATGATGAAATCAATGACTTGGTCTCTCCTCATCATGCTCCTTGTGCCATGTTTTGGCACCTCCTGTTAAGGAACTCTGGAAATAAGTCATCTAACATTCGCTATTTCAGACTGACTTGCCAGAATATTTCAAACCTGTGCGGATGGGAACAACAAAACCTGTTGTTCATGTGTGGCCAGCTCCTGGTCTCATTCTGGGAGAGTTTCAGGGCTGTTGTGATCACTGGAACCGTGAGCTTCCCCTCTGCTCTGGACAGAGGAGGCCAGTGAAGATTCTCCACAGCTGCCGCGCTCTTGGCTGGGTTGAAGCAGTCCTATGGAACTGGCTTCTCAATCCTTCAGCCCTATAGTGTATGCCAAGAAACTCTCTCTTCCCCTGTCAGGTAGGGTTCTGGGTAAAACTAGAATGTGCAATAAATAAAATGAACAACTAGGGGAAAAAAACCCAGTACTCTTATACTAACCATATTCTACAAGAAGGTCTGCTGATGTTTATTTTCTGAATAATCTATCCACATTCATCTGCTATGGAGGTGGATCATACTGTTTCCATTTATGGTAAATAGGAATTTGGCCCAGTAATCCTAATTAAAAGAAATTGACTTTGCAAAAAGATTTTAATTGTACAGATCTCTGCAGAAAATTTGCTGCCTGAAATAGAAATAAGTTTCTCAGAGATTCTTTCTTTCACTTCTCAGTTTCTTGCAGACCATGCCTGAAATCTCTTTCATAAATCATTTGGCTTTTATGATGGATTTAATGACGGCCTTGGATTTTTAGGGTTCAAAATAAAATTAGCAGGATCAAGGCTTTTATGTGGACTATGTGGACGAGAATCAAAGTCCTAAAGAGTTATAGATAGGGATAACATATTCACTTTATTCTGAAGGTTGAGTTAAATTAGTTTAGTCATATTACATTACTGTAAGTGGTTTGACTAACCAGACACGAAAGAATGACTGAGACGACTTTGACCAGATGACGCTTTGAGAGTCGCTTGCGTGAGGCAGTTGTGGCACCTTGGCAAATAAGGCCAGGGGAGGCTTGTTTGCATGATGGTGTAAGTGAAAAATGGGGCACCAAATACTGATGAAACATCAGCACTGCAAAAGGAATAGCAGATGGAGTAGGGAACACGTCCACTCCTGTACGAATCTGTGCATCACCTGTGGTTTGGTCCCTCATTTCTGAACTGCAGACTAGAACTGCGGAGACAAACATTTGGTTCAACTCAGTAAAGATACCCTTCGATCCTGTGTGTTAAGGTGTGAATTTCAGACTAATGCCAGGTCCTGAGAAGCAGATCAAGATGCATAAACTTGCCATGCAGAATAAGTTAAAATCAGTGGCCCAACAGAGCAGATTTGGAGTGAAGGGTCTGACCACCTACTGCTGCTGCCTGCACACTGCTCCTGCTGCACTCCATGCAAGAGCACTTGATAGGTCCTCTGACAGATCTTGAGTTATTCACTGAAAATAATATTTTTAGTATTATTTCTTGAAAATAGCTCACATATTTCAGCATGTTTTTGAAGTGAGTGTAGGACTATGACGTGATTTTGTTTCAAAGAGAATTAATGTATATTTTGCACAAGAGGATGAATGATGTTCCAGGAACTGCATTATGCATGTTCCAAAAATCAGATCCATTCGTAAGTCATTTCAGTTTCATGCAGCTACTGTAATGAGGTAGCCTCAGTGAATTTTCTAAGTGAAATGACATTTGTTATTATAAATTATACTAAAAAAGATATAGTCCATATAGCCTATCATTTTTAAGGTTTTTATTTAATACTGTAGTTTAGCTTCCTATGACTTGTGTGTTTTTACTTTCTGTTCCAGTTGTGTCATATGACCTTTTATTTGATGACACTGTTTAAAATCTCTCATCAAACGTTGGTGGATTCATTATTAAAGCTGAAACATGCATGGATTTAATTAGCTACTTGCTCCCAACCTTGCGTTTATTGTTAGGGTGAGATTTTCTCTAAAGCGTTCAATACAGTAAGTCTGATGTATTTGGTAATGGTATATTTTGGACATGGCAGGGTACTTTTACAGGCTGGGCACTGGATGTGAAGGACATTTACCTGTTAACGGGGATCGGTGCAGGTTAACCCCTGCGAGGAGGGGGGTTATGCCCTGGATGACTCCAGGGCAGCCGGGATATGCCCGGGCACACGTATGCAGCCCTTGCGTACGTGCACTGGCTGCGCACCTGGGCTCCGGATGGGCTTGGGCCGGGAATTCAAGGCACTGTTTTCTTCAGTTCTCGTGTCTTTCAGCTGCGTTCGCTCTTCTTGAGCACAGTACTGATTTACTTTCCCATTTCTGGCAAGCGCCACACTGAAAGGCCAGTTTGGGGTCTCTCGGTTGCTGTCTGAACTGCTAAGTCTCCTGGCAGTTGCTCCTTAAGAACCTAGCGTCTGGAAACCGCTTAACTCCTGGCAGCTCTTTTAGTCGCCCTATCGCTCTCATCTTCCCAAAACGCCGTTTCAGTGACCGTTCCCATTTGCACTCACGGGTGCCGCTTCGTAAGCAAGGACAGCGCTCCCCAGGCGCGGGGCGGCGGCACTCCCCCGTCCCCGGCTTCTCGCGGTCCCCGCGGGCAGCAGCAACGCCCGGCCCGGCTGCCGCAGCCGCGCGGCTCCCGCTCCGCGGCGCCCGGAGGCCGCAGGGCCGCGTGGGCTGCGCTGCCCCACGC